>JARJLF010001825.1:0-60554 GCA_029378395.1 Mycena leptocephala
GGTACAAGCCTGGACGGCTTCGAGTTTAACCGAACATCAGTCTTAGCCGGAGTCGCGTGTGTGACCGGCTTACTTTCGCGCCTTGGCCATCCTCGCCAAAAACTCATCCATATCATCTTCGGGCTCATTCATTCGTTGATCTTGAGCCTCGAAGAACGCGTCGATATCCATGTCTTGCATGTCAATTTCGCAAGGAAAGTATGTAGGAAAGAAAACCGTATCTGCAAGAAGACGGCGACAAGTGTGCCGTCGGAATATACACACCACAATGGACGAGGAGAAAGACCGAGTCACACGTGGCTGTGTGTGTGTGACAGCTCGCGAGTCAAATGAAATCACTCCAAATTTGATCGGCTACTTGAAAAGCGCGGACCCACAAACTCTAGAGTCTAACCGAGGAAGTAGAGATGTCAGGCAGGATCTGGAGGGTATCTCCACCGTAACTGCAATATCTAGGGCTATTTGAGGCGTCTTTCTCTCCAGGAGATTTGGAGCCGTCCCAAAACATTGGATACGCCGTCCGACGGAGCCCTGGTCTCAGTCACTGACAAGTCAGTGCCAGTGTGACGCGGAAAGTATTAACACCGGAGGCTAAAAACGACCTTACGGAAATCTGGTATCCATTTGAGGGTGATCATGGGCCTCTAAGTCACTGTTGCGGACCGGTTATCGATTTTATTTTTGGGGTTGGGCTTTCGCGGGTGTCTTCATTCTTCTTTCAATCGGGCGTCTGGCACTGGCGCCTATTGGTGCTCGAATGGATCAGAAATATTTTTTTGGCCGAGGATTGGTCTCCATGGTCTCCGTGAAGATCGGCACTTTTGCGGCAAAAAGCTTTTCTCAGCTTGTTGCCTATAAAGCACGACCTCGCTCTCGAGTACGTCCTCAACCCCCAGAAATTACCCTCTGTACAATGCCTGTCCCAGTTCCAGTTCCTCCGGACGAAGACGCCAACGACTCCGGCTCTGATGAAGGCTCCGAACCCGAAAGCTACTTCCCTGGAGCGGAGGTTGAAGACCCCGAGTTCGAGGAATTAAGCTCAGACGACTTTCCGACCTACTTCATTGAGCGCGATGGTCGGCTCTTCCATTCTCATGGTGGCTCGCCGTATCCGCTCCCAGTCGATACACCCGAGCAAGAAGCAAGTCCATTTGTTATCGTCTACGTCTATCCTTATGTATATTTATTTCTAGAGGATGAACGTCCAACATCGGCACTGTTCGAGTTGATGGGCGGCCACTACCCTGACTCGTGCCCAGTGTCAGAAGTTCTGGCTGAAGACCCAGAGAGACAGAAGTATGCCTTGGATTTGTGCACAGGGACTGGAAAATGGTACGCATACCAGGACTGTCGAGCTTTCTGAACCTTTTTTTTTTTGCAGGACTATGGACGTGGCCCATAATTTTCCACACGTCGCCTTTCGTGGGCTGGACATCGGTTGCCATTTATTCTCCACATTTTCTGAGCTGCGACTGATGCGCTTGAAGTCCCCATTGCCACAAGATACCCGCTTCCCAACGTAGATTTCTCGATGCACGACGTGAACACTCCGACGGTGTGGTCGGCGGGCACCTTCGACTTCATCCACGCGCGGTCTATCACCATGGCGGTACGCCGCCCTCTCCCCCCGCCCCTTCACCCCTCACGCCCCGCAGGTGACCTCCTACCCCAACCTCCTCGCCGAGATCTCGCGCCTCCTCCGCCCGCGGGGATCTTCCTCTCGGGCGAGTGGGGCCGCTACCCCGCCTTCCACCCCGCCTACGCCGCCGCCCGCACGCCAGCAACGCACGCCCCGCGTACGCGGCTTTCTTCGGGCACCTGCAGGCCGCGCTTGCCGCGCGCGGCCTGCACCCCGTCGCCCCGCCATCGCGCCGCTCCTCGCGCACACCGGCGCCTTCGACGAGATCACGACGCGGGAGTACTCCATGCCCATCGGACCCTGGCACCCGGACCCCGCGATGAAGCCAATGGGCCGCGCCATGCGCGCGGCCTTCCTGCGTTACATGCTTGCGGTGCGCCCGATGCTCGCGGAGAGCGGGGTCGCGACGACGGAGGACCTCGACGACGTGTACGGGCGTGTGCGGCAGGAGGTGCGCGATGTCGAGGGCCTCCACGCGGTCTTCCACGCCGTCCACGCGCGCAAGATTTAGATGTTTCAATGTGCAGTTTAGTGAATATGCCAATATGAGATTTTGAAAGCTTGGTCCATTTTAAGGACGGAAGATACCGGCAAGAAGAAAAAAAACAGTGCGGAATAAAATACATTGAATATCCATTCGTGGGTATAGATTTCCAAAATACCGTACAAATCAATTCGCTCACGAGACACCATCCCAAAGCGCCAACCCAGTGAAAAAGGCGCCGAGGGACACCACTGCCCCGACGAACGCCGCAGCATGCACGCCAACTCGCGGGAGCACGAGGGGCGCGTGCAGTACGGCGAGTAGTAGATGCGTCGCGGCCGCGAGGGCTATGAGGCCCCAATGGTAGTTGGCACCATACAGCGAAGCGCCGAGGAGAAGGAAGAGCCCGAGTGAGAGCAGCAGCGAGTTGAAGCGCTGGAGGCACGGGATGAATGCCGGAATGCGCTGTACGTAAATTAGCATACTAGATCGGGGCACGGGATGTAAGTACTAACAACGAGTGGGAGGCCGAAGACGTCCTCCAACTCCTCGCGTGCCTTGAGTGCAAGGAGCTGCTCGATGTCGTGGTCGAGTTCAGTGTCGGGGTCCGGATTGGCGCGGCGCGCAGAAAGAAGAGGTGTGCGCTCCGGATCATCTGGCGGCGGAGAGGGGGGGACGAGAACATCGCGGTAAAGAGCTAGCCCCGCGTAGCCCTGATGCACGCTGACCACGGCCTCTGCAGCAGCCCAGCCGAGAGCGGCCCACCAGACGCGACGGAAAGCGGAATCTTCCCAGGTTGGGTGGGCATACACTGCATGTTGGTGGACAAGGAGGAGGGCGAGAGTGCAGAGGCGGGCGACGGTAGAAAGTAGGGTGTGTAAAGTAGTCGAGAGGAGAGTCGCCGGGAGGGGAAACGGAACCAGAATCGCAGATAATGTGTATATTGGACCGCGAAGGAGGTGGGAGAGAGAATAAAGGGCCACTGATGCGAGTAGCTCGGGCAAGGGGAACGGGAGAATCGACGTGTATGGATAGGTCGGCGGATGGGGCTTTGGCCAGCGGTACGCGACATAAGGAAGGATAGCAAGTAGCGTGAAGGCTAGCAAGGCGGTAACCGGAGCCAAGGTATAGAGCGCTACCAGGAGTTTATACGAGCCTACAGCGACGTTATGGGCATTCGGGCCAAAGACAAGAGGAAACTACCTCTATAAAATCCCTGCTCTTCCAGAAACAACTCCTCCTCCAACTCCCAATCGACATTTTCTGACGACGGCTCCTCGTCTTCAGGGACGCGATTCAGACCGCTCCCACTACCGCTGTCGCCTCGACGAATTCTCTCTGGGCTGGACTGGAGTGGCGATGAGGACATGGTGGCGGGTAGGATCCAGGTAGCACCAGCATAAAAGCAATCGAAGGGCTTTTAGAGGGGTCTGGACTCTGTAAGGTGAAAACGCGCAAAATGATCGTCATTGTTTGCGAGTGATCGCAAGTGCCCAGTGATCATTCGGAGGTTTTAAAAACTTGATCACCGCGACAGTGACAGCCATCCAGTATCGCCGGCAGAAGGTCCCAGTCAACTGCGCCAAGTCTGCTGGTACAATTGTCGCAGATTTAGACGTTCAACCAGAGAAGTAGCCAGGTCCCCGCGGATTTCACCCAGAATGGCGACATCTAACCTAAAAAAGTCGAACGATTTGCTACTAGATGCCAGTACTGGTGCTCTTAAATGAGTCGGTTGCTCGGAGCTTAGGCCGGTACACTCGAAATCGTCGGTGGTTTCTAGTCGGGTACTGGTCAGGTGCAATAGCCTCAAATCACTGCATCACTGCCATCAGCACCGTTTTCACACCAGGAGTAATTCAACAGATTTGCTTTCCTCGTCCACAGAAGTCAATGGTCAGAGTAGAAATTTACCGTTGTTTTGGGTAGGTTCTGTTGATGATTCTCTTTTTTGTTTCCTTTTTTTTCGGAGCGTTTGGGATAATGAAACTTAGTCTGCAGAAGCATTCCAAGCTCATCTACTTGTGTTGCTGGTTTTGAGCCAGGTCTTGCCGGTGAAATTGTCCAGGAGGAAATGCCATTACGTGCTTTGTTCAACGCAGTGTGGGACTCCAGCCCGTAAAATCTCGAATTAGTAAAACCTTGAATAATAATCAGTGAAGTCCAGAACCAAAATTGAACAGTTGAACAAATTCAAAACCAGGCGGGAAATCAGTTGGATTCTGGTGACTCGGAGGCGAAAGCCTTCCGATACATTCAAAGTTTTTCCTTTCGACTTCGAACCTTCTAGTTGCCTGATGGTACTTGAACTCGAATTCCGGCACATCCTGGTTATAACTGACTTGGCATAATCACCGTGGTGGTCTGTTGCGGACTATTCTGGAGAGTTATGAACAGCGGATGATCGATATGCTCACTGAACTTTCAACGCCGCATGTCACGAATGACTTGCAAAAATGCTCATCTCCCGTCTTAACGTTTCAAATTTGTTATTACATATCACATAAGGTTCATTCTCGTTAACGTTTCACAGTCTGTACAATCGTTGCTCCCCGTCCTGCTGCATCATCAACCTGTTCAATCTCCGATAATACGCGGTGAGGCCAAAACAACCAGCCGCGGAAAAGAGCAAAAGCGCAGCGTTGGTCCAGTGTCCCGTGGGGTAGCCTTTCTTTACCTCGTCGGCCTTGTATATCCAGACCCCTATAGAGGCGGAATGCATTAAAAGATTGAACAATGAAAGAAACTAGTAGAGGGAATATCATACCGACGATCTGACCAGGCGCACCGAAGGAGATGTTGAGCGCAATAGCGAGACCAGCGGCGGATGTTGAATAGACGTTGGAGGTGATCCATCCCAGAAGGGGAGGAATGGACGCGAAGGAACCTGCCGCGCCAACTATGAGACAGCCATACCGGTGCTAAAGAACAGCACGTCCGTCAGCTCGCGCCGAACTAAAATGTTTAACGAGATTTATATTCACCGCATAAGCATCTGCCGGAAGGAGAGCCGAGGCCATAAAGCCCGCGGCTCCAATGAGGCAGGCAATGCCGGAATGAAGTCCTCGGCTGTGATAATATTAAAATCGTTTGGCTGGTGAGAAAACGACAACTCACGAATTAGTGCGATCCCCCGACCAGGAAGTGAGGACGGTGACAACATACGCCACTGCGTACGGCGGCACAGTCATCAAATTTGCGTTCAAGGATTTGAACCCCAAGCCAGCAACAATCGAGGGCGTGAACAACGACAAGCTGGAGAACGGGGGAGATACGCCAAAGTAAATCTGAAATTCGCAATGAGACTGAAGGTTGAAGGAGGGGGAAAATTGATACGGACAGCGTAGTGCGCGTAGAGCCGCCAGTCTGAAAGGGTCGCCTTTACATCAGCGAATGTCATAGGCTTGCTGCCTCCCTGGGACCCTTGATCTTTGAGCCGGTGTTCGGCGAGTTTCTTTTCCTCGTCTGTGAGCCAGTGGGCGGTCTCTGGGTAGTCCGGAAGGAAGAAGAAAACTAAGATCGATGATAGGCACGAAGGCAGGCCCTCTACAATCCAATAAGTATAATGCAGCAATAATCCATCGATAATTACCGAGGATGAAAAGCCAGCGCCAGGCAGACATGCTACCGACCTGATTCATGTGTCCTACACCAAATGCAATTGCACCACCAAACGCCCCGGCCAGAGTTGCAGATGCAAGAATAAACGCAACTCGCATGGAACGCTCCTCCGTTCTATAAAGCACAACATGAGTCCCATGGTTGGATCTCAAGGTGTACACGGACCGGTACCAAAACGTCAAGAAGTATACCAAACCCGGGAACAATCCTGTAGCGTTTTCCGAGGTTAGATCAGGACTCTTGATAGAGGAATAGACTCACCGGCCTCGAAGACACCAAGGAGAAAGCGTACAACAGTGATTTCAGCGTAGCTCTTCGTACCACCAAGTCCCATCGTCAAGGCTCCCCACGCCAACATGAGGAAAGCAATCCAACGCTGAGAACCAGTAATAATCAGTTGGAGCGTTCCGCGACATGACCAAGACTACCGACACTCGGGCTCAGTCTCTTCAGCAAGTAGTTTGAAGGACCTCGAAGAGAGCGTAGGCAATCAGGAAAACCATCAGAGCGATCCTGGGATGTTGAGTGATTGTAAATAAATAAATTCCAAGAACAGGCATTCAACACGCACGTGTATTGAAAGGCCGTCATATGAGTCTCGGAGAGCAAGTCGTTGTGTGTCTCCGAGTTCAAGATTTTGGCATTGCCTAGTATGCAGGTTAACATCAAGATTTCGGGAACATGATGAATTTCACGCACCGATATTTGACCTATCCAGATAACACAACAAGTAGATGCACGCCGACAGAGGTATGATCCGCAAGTCTTGTTTGCGAACGAGGGCCTTCTCGGCTGCCTCATCATAGACGTAAGAGCCCGATTGCGACTCGACGTCCTGAAGATGTTGATATCAAGACGGAACGAGTGGAGAAGTTATAATCCAACCTCCTTGTAATCTATGTCCTGTGCTTTCTCTGTCGGCGTAGAGGCCATCGTCAGCGGAGGCGGCACAAAAGAAAGTCGCGCGGGATGTGTGTCTCGTACCCACCTTATATCGAGCGATTGAGAAATTCGTTCTCTGTCATCTGTATATAATTTATGTAAAAGAAATCAGCAGATGATTCGTTCGAAGGTCAGGCGGTCCTCGGTATTTTTGTGCTACAAAGCGCGCTGGAGTCGCGCCAGATGCATACCTCAATTGAGACTAGTTTCTTGCTCCTGTGAGAACTTGAACATGGGCTGCCGCAGTGCTAGTGCTGCCTGAGCAGTGAGCAAGGTATGGACAAGTTATTATGCCATGAGTTATGCGCTTCTTTTTCCCCGGACACAACCCGGACAGAAACATTTACCGTTTAATTCAATGGTTCAGGATGGTTCTTATAGTTGGCATCCGACAGGTTACGGCGGTGGCACCTCCACGTGCTCACGAGATAAGTTCGACGGCTTTAACTCGCCGCTTCCGAGTCCAATCCGAGGCTTTCATAGAGCGGTTTTAGATCCGCTTGCCCAAATCAGGCTTCGCGTTGATCGTTTGATTCCGAGAGGCACACAGATTGAAACCTGGTGAGGCTCATCCTTTTGCTCCGAGTACTCAAGCCTTCGAGGTAATCCCCAGCAGCCAAAGATTGGCCCGGAGTTTCAAATTCAACTTGACAACTATTCTTCAAGTTCTTTTTGGGATGATTAGGTATCCCAAGAATTATAAAAAAAAACTTGAAGAATAGTATTCTGAATTTATAGTTCAATATGTAGCAGAACTCACCGACGACCTCAGAGCCATGTTATTTCTTGTTCGTCGCCTTGAAATCTCCCTCGAGATGCAGGTCGACAACAGGTGTTCCGTCATCTGCGAGTAGCTAGTTCAATATGTAGGAGCCCTCGAGGAGCTCCAGAAACGACTCCAACGAGTGGCATACTGCCTCTGGCCCTCATCGGCGAAAACCACATAATACAACCTTTCTTTCATCTTCTCCCTCCCCATTGTGACCATTGAGGCGACTTGAAAGTATTCGTCGTCTGAGGACAGGAAGTACTGCGAAGGCAGGGGGTCTGGATTCCGACAATAACCCAGAATGTTGTCCGGCATCACCCGAGTACGGGCAAGCTGTTGCACCGACTCAGAGGTGAAAGATTGGGCAGGGAGGACCAATGGGTATTTCGACGAGGGAGCGTCGTTCAAGGAAGGAAAGGGAGATTCGGCTGCAGGTACCCGCGCCAGCTGCTGCGCGAGGAATGGATGGATGTCGGCTGGGAGAACCGTGTGAATGGTTTTATAGGGATGCTCGTGACCGCAACAGAGGTTGAACGAAGGGCTAAGAGAAAGGTGAACCGCATACTGAAGACGATCTTTGATTCTTATAGCATCTCTAGAAACATGCCGTTATCTTCCGCAACTTTCATGATGCTGAGGCGGGAGAGTAGTGCGCAGGCATTTGGGGTCTTGACGCGAATTCGGAAATGGCTAGGCTGTGAGGATGATGTGAAACAATCAAGGGATCTCATACTCAGCAAACGTCACTACTTCCTCGCCAACAGTGCGCGCGATCTCCCTCAAACATTGGTCCCACTGCTCGTGAGGTGGAAGGGTGGTGCGCGGCGTAACGCCGTTCGTAGTCTAAATAGGCTTCAGTCATCTGGTTAGGGTCACTCTGCAGAACCGCACAGTGCTCCTCGCATAGTCGTTCTCATTCGAAGATCGTCTTCGCGAGCGTCTGCGCGGTTTCAAGTTGGGTTGTAGAAAGACGTTGGAAAGACGCATCGCCTTGGCATCGCCCAAACAGGGTGGTCCAGACTCCAAACAGGGCTCCACACCAACACAGCCACTCGTGCCAGTGCATCACGATTCTTGTGGCGGGCCGAGGAGACACTGATCCCATCATGTACATCCAACTGTCATCAAGTTTTACTATTACCTTTGCTCCAACTTCATTTACGAGCCACTTCGCAGCCGGGCATTCACATTTAAAGCAACACTGCTGGTGGCAAAGATTCGTGGGGAGTCCAAAAGATTTGGTCCCAAATCGAACGGCCCAACGTATACAGTTCATACAATTTGAATAAGCTCAGAGTTCCAGCACAAAAATGTTCGGGCGCGCCCAAATCGCGAATAATACTTGGTCTATTTGGATCAGAATGCAGATCCTGTTAACTCACGAAACTTGAAGGTCTCTCTGGAGAGGTTGTGCCGCCGTACTCACCGAGACTCACCGCTGGATCCGGTTAGATCCACGGCGCTATCGTCGCAGCGGTCCCCGCCCCGGTTCTCGTGATATGCGCTTCCTCGCGCTTCAGAATATATCCCGAATCTCGGACCCGTGACCTCATTGGGCGGAATATAAAACGTCACTCCGAGTTGCTCGCATCGTTCCCTCGAGTTTTTTCTCCTGGTCAAGTCGCAAATGATCTCTATGAAGCATATTCTTCCAGCCCTGTGGATCGGACTCGCTGTGGCGCACCGATTGCAACCCCCGCATGGATCCAGCAGGCACCATATCCTCGTCGGGAACTTTGGCACGGTGTACAACGTCACAGCCATGCTCGACGGGACGCAGGACGTCGGCAAGGGCTTCCTATACACGCTCGTGGTGGACGTGGATGCGAAATCGCTGACGCTCCAGCACACCACGCCCGCCGCGGCCGCCCATCCGTGGCTCTCCGTCAACGTAAGTCGTCCCGTTGATCCGTTTTTCTGCTCCGTCTCAATTCCCAACTAACTTTCTTTAGCGAAAGGCAAACGTCGTATACGGCTCGGGCTGGTCTCCACCAACGAACGGTCGCCGCACCTTCAGCTCGTATAAAATCGAACCCGATTTCTCTGTGTCTTTAATCAACACTGTGACTTCATGTGGCACGAAGCCCATCGCCAATGATTTTATCGCCGAGGCCGGGGAGTATGGCGTGTTCTACGGTCTGGACTTTGTCACGCCGTGCGGAGAAGTCTGGACTGTCGACAAGCAAGGCGCCATCGCGGCAAAGATCCAAGCGCTGGAGTTCGCAAACGGCTCAACCCTCCACGGGTTCGCGACTACGCCCGACCTCAAGTACATGTACCTCACTGTGTGTTTCCTCCTTCCCTCCTCTGGCGCAACCAATCTCACAATATTAACTCACAGAACCTAGGATTGAACACGATCCACTCCTACGCTCTGCACCTCGCTAACGGCACCGTGACCGCGCTCGGCAACTTCTCTCCCAGCGAATTGGGTGCAGGGCCTCGACACGCGGCCATCTCTTCCGATGGCGGGTACTTATATCTCATCGACGAAGAGGGCCTACGCGTCGACCAGTTCACGATCAATCCCGCTGCCGGCGCGCTCCACTATACGAACGTATCGCTTGCCGTGACACCTTTTGGTATGTTCTCCTCTTCATGAGAAGAGCATTTTAATTATTAGTGTACATGTGAGTGTAGGTCTGACCCCAGCGAACGCCTCGCTCTACTGGGGCGACGAGATCGTCATCTCCTCCGACGGGCGTACGCTATACGCGAGCACGCGCTCAAGGGACGCCAACTTTCCCGGATACGTCTCTGCATGGACCCTAAACTCTGATGGCTCCCTCGCCGACACGCTTTTCACGCTCCCGACGCCCGAGGCGGGCGGGACGAGCAATATTTTGAGCGTTTCGCCGTGGGCGGATAAAAGCAAAGACATGCTTGTATTGACGGACCAGGACACGGACTTTGTCGCGCTGTATGAGCTGCAGGGGAGGAGTCTGGTGTTGTTGGATCGGGTCAAGTGAGTCCCAACTCACGGAGCTTAATTTCTCTTGTGCGTGATGCCTAACGTCGTGATAGCATAACCGGTACCAACTGCTGCTCTGGGTCGGTGTGGTTGGATTAGCTGAGGCTTGGGGTAGTTGAGGAGCTACATGAAATTTTGAGGGATATGCGAAGTTTTATTCGTTTCGTCTCAATCTTCGCTCAGCCAATCAAAAATTCAACCAAGTGTTATGGGTCGCTTGTCCGAGTTCAGAATAATTAGAGTTTATTCGACTGACTCTTCAGCTGGCTCTTTGTTGTCTATCCACCGTGTCCAAAATGCATGCAAAATTGGACTCGTTTCCGGAACTGTTATTCCGGATCGGAGCCGGTTAATTGAACCACAGACCAGTTGGTTAATAAACTCCGAGAAGGGTGTATCATGCTCTGTCGTGCTCATTAGATTCTTGATTGGTGAGTTTGAGTCGGGGTGGCAACTGATCGGAACCCGCTGGTTACTCTCTAACAGCATCGTGAATCTTGGCTATATCTTGTTGAGAATTTGGACAGCGGAAAAGATAACCTGATGTATGGGCCACATATCCTTGGCTCCTTCACACCAAGCATTTCGAATACCGAGTGGGCTAATAGATTCGATGATTTCTCACGGTCCTTTTGGAACCTTGGCTGTTAAGAAAATTAAAGAAATCACCCGAATGTTTGGTTCAAAGTGAACCGTCGTATTTGTTCGAATTTGTCCATGTTGCTTATCTGTGACATGATGTGATTCGGTTCTTTGAACTGGGTTCCGCCGTTCCGGATTTCCATCTCAAGCCTCTCGAGTCTCGATCTCTCTGGATCTGAATTCTGAATTTATGTTATCTACCCTCGGAAATCTATATTTCTGACACGAGAGTCCCGGTTCTGGTTGAACAATCACCTCAGAAAGAATTCTTCGGTTGCGAATTTATCAGACCCACATCTCCAACGAGCCTGTCTTGCAGTCTGTTCCTGTGCTTAACTCTTCCGCATGTCAGTACCTAATATTGCTGAATACATGGAACCGAAACGATATTGCAGGAGATATTTACATGTATGGAAAGCACGACTATGGGAGCCGATAAAGCTAGGGAGACTAGGGATAGCATCCAAACAGCATCCGGATAATTCAAACAACAACGACAACCTTTCGGGACTATGGCAAGCCGTGAGCAGCCTACACACTGTTCGGAAAATGTAAGTACACTCGATTTTTGGATTTTGACGGATCTCATACTTATAGGAGTCTTCGAAATCGTAGGCGTTGGATTCGGAGCGACGGTACAAGCGACCTAGAAATTTTGATTCCTTCAGAAATGCCCATAATAGTTCAGGCGCCATACGGAGGATAACCGTGCCGAGGACCTCTTGTGATTCTTTGATCCCCTCGGTCAGCTTGCGCTGACGTTCCTCCTCAATGATCAGCTGCCACATCTTTAATCAGGAAGCATGGAATGTTGAACATGAACATGCTCACCAGCATCGCAGTATGAATTTCCTTGACTTCCTTTGCGCACTGGTCAACGGTGCGCAAGATTGTTCTGATGTTCTTGAAGGATGCCTTCCATGTCGCGCTGTGCATATCCAACAAGTTGTATTGGATTTTGGATGCAGACAATTTAACCCTGGAAAATTAATCATTAGGCTTACGGCCACGGCATCAAGGTTGAACCTACTGGAGCAGACGACACCCCGCGTCGATGACCTCCATATGGTTCCGCTTATAGTTCGACGTCGTCTTCGCGCGTTCCAAAATGTCCTCGAGGGTCCTGACCCTGTCTTCGAGCCTTGTTAACTTCTGCGCTGGACCCTGATGACGTGCAGCTAAAAAGATGAAGGCAGCGGACAAGAGTGCGAGGAAGACGTAGCGAGAGGCAGTGCCTGGGACAAGGGCCAGTGCCCCGAAGATAATGGAGGTGGATACGGTGTCGCACATGATGAGGACGCAGAGGGGAGTGAGGATTTCTTAGGTCTGAAGCTGGGGCGTGATAGAAAGACAGGATTCCTCCGCTTTTTAAAACGAACATTGGGCGCTTGCCACCGTCGTAGACATAATATTATATTTACTCGATCAAGTACTCGATGCGGATAAGTTGCTACAGCAGTGGACATTCTGTGAGAATCTATACCAAAAGTATGGGGGGACGCGTGGCTTAAGTGGATATGCACAAGTCCTAGCCGGAAAAGACCGGCTGCCGTCGGCTACGTAATGTAGTAACGTAACGATGTTTTTATGTCTAAGAACACACAACTCCTAGAGGCGATTGGACAAGAATTGAGCTGAAGCAAATGGCTTTTGCACTTCTAGAACATTTTACCCTGCAAAGCTAATTAAGGCTTGGTTAGGGAAATTAATCCTAAATCATTGTGCCGCACCCCTGCATCGCTGAAGAAAACTCATGTTCAGTACCGGCTAGCCTTATCACGGAAGATCTGTGCGGCAAACATCTTTGGTGTTGAAAATATCGTCCGATATGGCATTGTTTTGTGGTTGTTTACATTCTCGGAGTCACCGCGAGGCACAGAAGGACAATGCAGTGTATGTAGCCTTGAGTACGGCTGCGTAATATCGCGCTCACACAGAAGGACAATCACACCGGGGATACCCAAATTTCGGCCATCTAACAATTGAATACACAACTCAAAGTTCGACATTGGGAATAAATTCGGTTGAAACCTTGCGTTTCGGTCCTTCGGTGTTACCATATATGGCAACCCCGAGGAGTTTGGCTGAGCCGAAACGCAAAATTTCAGTCAAATTTTATTCCTACTGTAGAACTTACCGTTCTGTATTCAATTGTTAGCTGCCCGAAATTTCGGCACTCCCGGTGTGAATGCAGTGTATGTAGCCTTGAGTACGGCTGCGTGATATCGCGCTCACACAGAAGGATAATGCAGTGTATGTAGCCTTGAGTACGGCTGCGTAATATCGCGCTCACACAGAAGGACAATGCAGTGCATGTAGCCTTGAGTACGGCTGCGTAATATCGCGCTCACACAGAAGGACAATGCAGTGCATGTAGCCTTGAGTACGGCTGCGTAATATCGCGCTCACACAGAAGGACAATGCAGTGCATGTAGCCTTGAGTACGGTTGCGTAATATCGCGCTCACACAGACAGATATCGTGCTCATAATGGTGCTTGGAGGGATTCCGCCCTTCAGGTCCGCCCTCTCAGGTCCGCGCGCCCTGTTGGTCTCCAAGACCTCCCAGGAAATTAAATGCTATGGCTGCCAGGGATGGAGTATATCCCGGCACCAATCTTACAGCCTATCTGGTCCCGCAGGCGCACAGAACCTTACCCCGGAAAGTATCATTACTCACAGCGTTGTCTGAGAGTCGGGATGATTCGCGCTGCACAGCCCAGTGATTATTGTCCTAAAACTTGGAAATAGTCTGCGAAAAAAAATCGTACTTTTACCCGTGGCTCGTCTCGGGATGTACCCCCTTTCAACCTTTCAATGAGCATGTCCTGCTCCCTGTTCAGCTCCATTTGTGAGTCTGGCTGGGTCGGAAAAAACGAAAAAATCCATAATGAAAGGCAGAAGTTAGGCTGCTCATCGTCATCCATATTCAATTGCCCGCATCCAGCTCAGTTTTTGCTCGATTGGGCCAGTTCCACTTCCTATAGAACCACAGGCTGTACAAGCTTCCATACTATTCAGAGTGTCGCGCCCCACCGACTCATTGACCGACTTCGCTCGTCCTCGCTGTCTTCCACCTTATTTCCTCTTTTGATGCTGAGTCAGCTGAAGCACTGCCACAGCTTTCCCCGCCTTTTATTTCCTTTTTTTTTTTTTTTTTTTTTTGGAGCGTTGGGTCTCTAACCTAACGATACTCGGGCAGCAGAAGCATTCCAAGTCGTCCGCTTGTGTTTCTGATTGTGAACCAGATGTTGCCGGGGAAGATGTCCAGGAGGAAATGCCGTTACGCACAGTAATTTCAAGTGTGGGACTCCAGCCTTAATATATTAACCAATGCCATTTCTCACAGTGTAGGGCTGTATACCCACTAAAACCCCCTTTTCGTAAGTCCAATCATCCAGCAGTGAATCTTCGTTTAAGAGCAGACCACTCCAAGTGTTCAACACTGATTTTTTGTTGAACAATAGCGAACCAAATCTGGTCTTGTTTGTCAAGATATGATCTCGACTCAACGATGTGTTAACAGATCTCAGCCATTGCGTACAGATTGCAAGCTCTGAGTGGACTTTACCCGGATGAGTTAAGACTCTATCCACTCGCAATCTCCAAATTTCATGCCAGGCCACCGATACTAAGATGGCAAACAACCGGCCTTTCTCTGGCAATATTTTGCCACTTGGATTATAAAATCGTACAAGATTACATCCCAATATCAACCCCCAGTTCAATTTTGGCCAATCTAAGTATTTCCTGGACCAGAGTTGGCGAGTCAGGTTCCAAATGAATTTTTGTTCAGGTGCCCTACATTCTAAGGCAATATGCTCCAGAGTTTCCGGTACCTCACATATGTGGCAGCGTCCGAACACTTCCGATTCCAGTTCGTTCCTCAACGCTGGCGAATTTCATCTGCGGGGTCTCGGTCTACTGCGTGAACCTGATCCATAACTCCCCATTTCACATTTTCCCACTGATTTAGGCGAACCACAACACCAAATATGATCGCTGCGTCGGGCACCTTTTTTGCGCAGAATTCTATGGAAACTGCTTCGTCGAGCACGCCAAGATCGAGGTGGTGTGATGAGGACCACCCCACGCCTCTTGGTCTATTCTCGCTGCCGACGCTCCATCCATACAATATTAATTATTCAGTGCACCCTCACAGACAATCATACAGTGTTATGTTTTGCTCGGCGCAAAGACACACGGCTTTCCTGTATGCACCCACTATGCCCATGTCATCTGATGCTTCACAAAGTTATCCTCCCACCACCTGTCCCAATACGGACAAGTGATCCTTGCCAACCTTGAAGAAGGATCAAATCGGATCACGCGGCCCGACTCGGAACAAGTAAATCAGTGGCAGTGCAACGTTCAACTTCTTTGTCTTGTTTTCAGCGCTTGAGGCGCGAAATAAGAAACTTCACTGGACTGTACGTGCTTGTTGAATGACTGAATTTCTGTAGACGCTCACTTGGATCACAGCGCTGGTGAAAGCAATTGTTAAGCCTCCAAAAAACAGTGATGATCAGTGCCCTTCAGGCCGATCGCGCTCGCCTCGCAGATATAGAGGTCAAAATACAGGATCTTGAATGCTCCCTTGCCGCATTCCGAGCTGAGAAAACTCTGCTGCAAGAGCGGCTCGAGTCCTACAAATACCCGGTCTTGACTCTGCCGAACGAAATCACATCCGAGATTTTCATACATTTCCTGCCAATCTATCCCCTTCGCCCACCACTTGTCGGAATTCTCTCGCCAACCAATCTCACACAATTTGTCGCCAATGGCGAGAGGTGGCGCTGGCCACCCCTGCGCTCTGGGGGCTATGGACGTGATATTATACGACCATCTCCATCCATTCAAACGAGAACTTGCTGTATTCGATATCTGGCTGAGCAGATCCTGTGCTTGCCCTCTTTCCATCTATTTGGGTCAAAACGACCACTTTCGCAGTTTTCCTCCATTTTGGTCGACAGCCATTGCTCACCAAGCACGCTGGGAGTATTTGAGGCTTGAAGTAGATTCTCAGCCCCCCACTTCAGGCCCGATGCCTCTTCTCCGCCATCTAGATTTGATACTCTTCGTTCGCAGCGTCTTTATGCTGCACGAGGCGCCCTTGCTACGCACAGTTGTCCTTAATTGGACGGCTGCTTTGGACGTCAGTCTACCGTGGGGACAATTGACATGCCTAACCTTGCGTAATGCATTCCCAAGCGACTGTGTGCGGATTTTGCAGCAGACAACCAACCTGGTTTACTGTGAAATTGGGGTCCGCTTCGAGAGTAATCAACCAAAACCTGATATTGATAGCTCCTTACCGTCCTTGGAATCATTGACAATAAGGGTGGACTCATCGCTGTCCGCATATGGCGATCAGATATCTGCTTATATCGACCGCTTCATGTTTCCTGCGCTCCGCTGTCTCAAAATATCTGAACGACTCCTTAGCTCGGAGGACCCCGTCCGCTGGCTGACATCATTTATATCAAAATCCGGCTGCAAGCTACAGGAAATACACATCACTGGTGAACGATTTGTCCCCGAGGACATGTACCCCAAGGCATTTCCCTCGATTCCGAAACTCTCCTTTAACGGTGTGTATCTTGGGGAGATAATAGCCCATGATTCGGATGAAGAAGATTAGGACTCCAAGTGCTCTCATGACTATGTACAGTATTACCGGGTGCGTTCTATAGATCTCTTGTCTAATTACCACTTATTTGTTTACAGTAATTCATGGCTCGCAGATGTGCGTTAAACAACAATGCGAGTTTTGTCGGTGTGATTGGTTGGCCTAGCTGGCAGAACGGGTCGAGAAGCGCTTAAAATACTGTGTAGTTCACCCAGATAGTTTGCGGAGGATGAGGATTGCCTGTGCCTACAGACGTAACTTCTTTGCCAAAAATTTCAACCAAAGAGTTCAACTCCGTGCTTGGCCTGTCGGCCTCTAAATCATTCCAGAGTGACTGTCTAAAATCAAGTTTCCCACCAATGTAAGTACAATGAAGCTGGTCGACGGACTTGGCATTTGGTCGCTCTTGTGCAATTTTTCCAACGAGTTGAAAGTTTTCCAGACCCGAAACCCGAAGCCAACATCTTCGTTTATACTGACCATGATGACGCTTGGCGCCGATGGAATATATTACACTCGTTGAAACGAAAGCGAACACCAGTACACAAAAACCCAAAGAGACGAGACGCCAACAGCGCCAGCGAAGATGACGTTCAATAAGCTCGTACCGACCGAGGACGGTGTTGGTGCATAGAATTTTGCCGGTGCAGAAAATTCCGAACCGTTTCGTCAACGGCGGGGACTTGTAGGCGTAAGTTGCGGAAGACGACTCAGGAGCAGGAATCTCGTTTTCTTGCTGGCTACTATGCCTTGCGCGTTTTCGGGGCCGCGTAACCTCAGGGACCAAAAATGGCAACTGTTGTCTGGGCCGCTTTCGGCAGCGGAAGGACTGAGTCGCACTGGGCGGAAAGGCATCTGGCGCTGGCGTAGCCAAGATAAGCGTATGGCAGGGCAGGTCAGGTGGTGTCTTACGAGGCATTGTGATACAAGCGCCTGATGACTTGGGCGGCTGTGGTGTGCAGGTGGTGATACCCATGGCCAACGAGCGCCTTGACGTCTCGGGTAATGAGATTCGGGCAAGTGAAATCGGCGAGGCTGTTGAAGATTCGCGACCTATAAAGTTACTCGACAAGCGGATGAGCAGGGATTTTGTTCTGGCTGCAAGTAGAAAAAAAAAATTAGATTGGTCAGATCGGGGGAATGAACAACGTAATTATGAAGATGGATATTCTTACCTTGAAGGGTGTCATCGACTTCGCCGAGACGTGCTTGTAGCATTCGTAACAGATCAAAATAGACATCTTTCCACGTTCCCTTTCGACACGAAGTAAACAGATACAATGATATTCCCGAAGCTTCTAGCCTGTCACGGGCGATCTGTTTTTTTAGTGAGAGCGATCTGTGAGTCGACGAGGACAGGAGATATAAATCCAGTTACCTCGATTAAACGGATGATCTGTCAAGTGGCAACGTGTAAGACTGAAGTACGTTTAAAGACGAGATGAAGAAGGGAAAGACTGACTTTGCGACTGTGTCTGCGAAATTCCTGAGGAGGTAATTTGGCAACGCAGGAGAGCAGCTCAGTGGCGGCACCGAGAAACGCTGGATTCAATTGCGACTGAAAAGCGATGCACAATCGGACGGCGTCCCGCTGTAGATCCGTGCGACGGCGGTATTCAGCCGGGCCAGGACAATAAAGAGCAGCCATCATCGACGAGTAGATGGATGTGGGAGCGAAGAACGGGCGGCACAGCTTTTAATGTGTTGTGTTATGCTGAGTGTTAACGGTTTGTTGTGGCACGTCGGCATTTCCCGAGAGTCCGTTTCCATCCGGATCCCATGCGGACGGAGCGGTGAAATCTGTTGACCACACGATATCGTCCTCGATGATCCCTCTGAGTTGACAGCATACCTTATCTTTCTGCGATCCTCTTTCGTGCCATTTACTTGACGTTTAGTACCCATCAACAGATCGAAAAAGGGGAACAACGGAAAGGGCGGAAAACCCCAGATTTGGCGGGCATCGACTTGGTGAGAGCCCAGGTGAAGAAGATGGGTTTGACTGAAATTCACTGGTTTTGGGAAATTTTCTGGTGCCACTACAGTTTTACAGCCTTCGGCGTCTAAGTGCCGCAAGTGCATCCATGATAGGCGGGGAAGTATTTTGGCGGCACGGTCGTGTGTACTCAAGAATGCCTGGTTCTAGGAACTATCCCGACGCCTAGTATATTTATATATATATAGAGTCGCCGAGAAGATGTTCTCTTGGTCACTATTGTTAGAGAGCAGAGCCCAATGAGACACCCTGACGTCACGTAATGTCAGAGAGTGGGAATAGACCCACATTAAGAATACCCCATACCGTCCCCCACTTTGAAGAAAGGGCTGAACGGCTGCCAGACGATAACTTTTTTTCGACTTCAATGGAGACCCACTTGTATCCCTCACCCGGGCCAAGTAGTATCTACGGTATCTATCCTACTTCTTCCCATGTACAGCGTTCCTCTTGGAAGTTGAAAATCTCTTTATCCTGGCTCATGGCTCTCAACCAAAGCCTTCCAATGACACTCACATAGCGGGCCAGGCAACAATTTGAGAAGATGCGAAGTGAAAGTATCCACTGCATTATGACCGCGACGGCTGAAAATATGTCCTGCCAATCCTGAGTTTTGGGATTTGAACTCTCCTGGATGCTACCCAGAACTAACCCTGACCTCACGAGGGGAACTTTTGAAGTTTTTGCTTTTTGAGCCGGCGCCTAATGGGAGACGCCGACTCGGATAATTACACACATGCTCGATCAATACGTCCACTGATGGCGAACACATTAGCTGACCGTTTCCTTCCAAATAAATTATGAAGGTCCATTTACCCTTCAATTATGGCATAAAATCTTGAGTGATTCTGGACGTAAAAGCGTGACTGCCAAATCGGGAAACAATGAACGCGTTGATTATGGTCTCGTGACCGCGACAACGTTGTTGTCGACCAAATCGCCCCTCTACCGGGTCGCTAATGGCTAGCCCACGAAAAGAAGGTTCACTCGATTTACCATTTTTCATTCGCATTCTTACTTCGTTCCCCAGGCCTGGTGTATGATCCAGACCAGGACGCCGACGTAAAGCGTGCGATTCGCCGCAAATACCGCGCGCTACAGAAAGCCATAGGCAGGCTATTCTTTGAGGCATCTTACAACGAAAATTTTGACAGTTGTCATAGATGATCCCTTGGCTGATTATACACCGGAAGAACTCGAGACCAAAGTCGCCGAAGCAAATGAGCTTTTTGAAGATGGTGGTTTTGCTTCAGCTTCCTATGCGATTTGGTTTTAACTTGAATCCAGTTAAAAACACCGGCGAGGCCACCCTCGACTCCTCATTTCTCGTTAGAACGGTCAACATCAATATTCAGAAGGCGCGCGGACTCAAGTTCGGCACCGGTGCCTTCAGCATCGAGGACTTTGTGACGCGGCTCGTGGGCTTTATGGGTGGATATAAGCCTCCAGAAGAGGTCTCCTCCGAGGCTTCTGATGTCGAAGAGGACGATGCGCCGCTTGATTGGGGGAAAGTGGGTCGCCGAGCCATGGCTAAAAGTCGGCGCGTGCCAGCAATGGGATTCATGTGAGCGGTGGACTCTGTTGGGATTGAACAGACCTTACGAGCATCAGGACGGGTCCCCTTTCAATTGAACAGAAGCAGCGCGCTCCCAATAAAAAGCGTGCGAAATTCGAGAAGAACAAGAAAGACGAAACGAGACCACAAGAGATCAGGGAGGAGGACATTGCGCGATCAGAAAATGAGACGACGAAAAATGTTGCCATCGTCAGTGTTCCCTCACACCGTTATTGGCACTCTTTCATAGCGAGGTTAGGTGGCCACGGTATTGGAACAAGTCGAAAAGATCAATTTATTCAAACTTGTGATCAATCCGGAAAGCTTCGCGCAATCCGTCGAGAATATTTTCTACCTCTCGTTTCTCATACGCGATGCTAAAGTGGCGTTTGAAATCAGCGAGGACGATGAACCCCTCGTCTGTATGTTGTTTTTGTTGGCTAACACAACTTTGTCGTGCTTATTTTTCTTCTGAATCTTCAGTCGCCTGCCAAGAGCCTACGGACGAAGACCGAGAGGCCGCGGGGGGCATACTGCTGAAGCAGCAGCTCATCTTCGAGTTCGATATGGCGACGTGGAAGGTCTGCATGATCTGCTTCTCACATTCTCTCTGCGCTTGCTGATTTCTCGCTTAGCGCGCCATCGAGGTCTTCGAAATTACCGAGTCATTCATCCCCACACGACCGCGTACGAGGACCAGGCTCGGAAGCCAGTGGTACGGCTAGAATGCGGCTTTCGCATCTCTTAGATTTTTCCCGGCGCGTATTGGGCGCAGCTGTATTAAGCTTGTGGTGTACAGTAGATACCTGTGATGTACCACCATTCTGTTTTGTACAAGCCAGCTTTAATTTTACGAACTGTGCTTCCACCGCGTCTGTCAAAGATACTATCAAGATTCAGGGCTCTGAAAATTTGTGAAGAATTTTCATCAGTTTTAATATTAACTCTCGCTGAACAAGTCTACTGTAGATGGCATACAATGTATTGGTCAACTATGTATATGATGAACGCCAGAGACTGAGCTTTTAATCCCAACATAGACCTCCATGCCCTTTGCTGCCAGCTCATCCAACTGAGGCAGGAAAGTCTCAACGATGTAGTTTAAGTCCTGGTGAGTATAAAAAACGGTGCACTTCTGGATCCTCGCCAGCTCTGCGGTCACTATCGGCGCGACCCATCGCATGGACAGGGTAGTTATGAGGGCATCCAACATCCTAGAAAACACGCGAAACATATGCTGGCGGGCGACGATATGGGTGGATGCATAAAAGTCGCGAACGCGGGGGAGGAATATGGCCCCGTCGCTCAGGCGAAGCCAAATCGCTGTGAGAACTTCGGACGACACGGCGCACAGCACGAGTCTCTCAAGCGTGGGCTGGGTTTCCAGGAGCTGAATAACCTCTTCGACGTTTTCATCCACCTCCTTGAGCTGTATAGATAGCTCGCTGAGATGGCACTCGGGCTTGGATAAGAAACGGTGGAGCGGCGGGAGATAGTAGTCCATCCTGATAGCCACGCCCTTGAGGTCCAATTTCTGCAGCGCCGGGACCGATATGTGGTGCAGAATATCCAGCACGCCCCACCAGTACGAGGAAATCCGCAACGACGCGAGAAACGTGAGCGGCGGCACGTCGAGGAGGTCTTCCGAGTCCGTGAAGAAGTGGATATTTAACACGCAGTCGACGAGGTTTGGCGTGCACCGTAGAATGTCCATGCACTCCACAGCGCTCTGCGCATCGGATTCGAACGAGGTTAATTGCGCCCAGGGAAGCGCCATGTTATCGGGAAGAATGCTCTCCTGCAGATGAAGGTACCGCAGCGCCGGCGCGCTGCGAAACACAGTGAGAGGATCCTCCACCTGGTCTGGGTAGTCCGAAGCACCGATGGCAAGCCGCTCGAGCATCGGGAGATGCAGGTCGGGTCCGAACAGGGCAAACTGGTCGAATCGAAGCCCGACCCCCACGTCGCGCCACAGGTGCGAATACCGCTTTAGCACAGCGATACACTGTCCGCCCGTCTCATTTTTAAAACAGTCGATAACCAGGGTCAGCGGCCAGCTCTGCGCACGGGATAGCCACGGTTCAATGAAATCGACGGGGGCATCGCTCAGGGTAACCTTCAGGAAGCTCCACAGCTCGGGTGTGGCCAGTGAAATGGTACGCCAGGTGCTACAGATGCGCCCGAGGAGGAGGGGCGCAGTGTCTGTTCTGGGAACGGCGGGCTCGTTTGGCAGGCAACGTGCGAAAATCTCGGCCGTAATTTCTGTAGGGAGTGTGAGGATAGGGTATGGGGTATCCTGCCGAGGAGGGGTGACTGGACTATTGTTGTTTGGAAGAGGAGATTCTCTCCGGGTTATTGGAGCACGCGCATGCACCTCGGGTACTCCACCGCCGGGCATTGAGACTCAGTGACTGCGACTGGGATTAAGTAGATGAATAAGAAGGGAGAAAGATGGGCACAAGAATAGTCGTACGCAAACATGTGACGGTACAGCCCTTATCAGCGCTCGCGGGACGCCTCCAACATTCTATTCAGCGTGTATTGAACTCGACGCAGCTGAAGGAGCAACCAGCCATGAATAGGCCTTAGAAATTTATCGTAGCAACTTGGTCGCAACCCTACTACGTCAGAACTTGAAGCCTTCGGCAATTCAAAACTTGAGCTCGATACAAAGTTTGAGCGGTGGCGCCTAGATTGTTAACAAAGGGAGAAAATGAACAGATCTTCATCAAGATCAGTATACTAAATTGACGTGGGCCTGCTATGGATCTGGCAACCCGCTCCGGGGCCGGACGGCGGCGAGACGCGGAGAGAGCATATGCCAAGAATAGGCCCAAGGTCACCGACTTTCAGAGGACTCCGGAAAACAAATAGGATAATTGAATGCGTAAGCCTTCAAATCTATACGGATGGGAAAGACGACTTTGAAAGCAGGTGGATGTGTGAAAGTTCCAAGTTCAAGCTTTGGATTTGTGCAGGTTTGGCAACGGCCTTACTCGACCTGACCCGATCTACCGTCGGGACACTTCAGCAGATGTTCGGCGCAGGTACCAGCACTCACTGAACTTCTGTATATCATGGCCTCGCAAGACGAGCTTACTGCAACGGTCTTTGGCGCGGTCCAATCCCTGTCTAACACACGGAAGGCTAACTTACTTCTGGACACCGCGCTTGCCCTTATCGGCTCTGGACAGTGCGTGGACATCGTCTGGGAATCCACCCAAAATCTCATTGTACATTAGATATGGGCCCGACGTGGAGAACTACCTGGAAGTCTACTTGAGAACACCCGACTTGGCTCGCAATGATGTAGTAAAAGCATTATTAGCACGAGGAAACGCACGGAAAACAGGCGGGGAAAGCCTGATTGCTAAAGCAGAACAAGGTGCATTCTAATCTCTGCAAATGCTGGAAACAGCGCTGAAAGCACATAGATTTCCGTGCGGTGCTGAAACTGGATCCCTCGAATGTCGAGATTCAGCACCACCTCCGTCGGGAGAAAGTGGTAGGCGTTATCTTGTTTCATTCCGTTTGACCTGCTAGACAATCTCCAGAAAATACGCTTCGCCCACGAGCCCGCATCACAACGGGCACCGGTCGAAGTATGGGAACGGATAGCTTCCTTTATCCCCCGATATCATCTCAGGACATGGCTCTTCGTGTCGGCCTTCCATCGAGACATTGCAGTACGGTTAATCTTTCATACACTGGATCTTTACTTCGGGGATGATCAAGAAGCCCTCAATCGTGGACTGGATGTCTTTGATCGTGTCAAGGCAGATCCTGTATTTGCCAGCCGCGTCAAGTCTCTCCGACTGCACTGGGCGTATGAGGAGGGGGACATGCTCGACCTCATGATTCGTGAGCACAGAATTGTTGAGTAATATTCAAGCCTAACGCCCGTTGTCAGGTATCTTCCGTTCCACCCTCCCCGAGTTCAAAGCCCTGCAGGACTTTGAATGGATCGGATATCCTGAGATGCGCGCAGAGATGGTCCAGACGGTCTTATCCACGCACTCACATCTCCACGGACTTGGTCTGATGTACGTTGCCCTTCATTCGATCACCGGCCTCCCAATAATCCTTGTTCTTTGCAGCGGCTGGCACTTTGATGCCGTCGGCGTATCCGCGTTCCGAAACCTGCGCAAATTCACGCTGCGCGCTGAAGACGACGACGGTTTCGCCGACATGGGCGAGGTTCGCACGGTGCTCGACCAAAACGCAAGCACTCTCCGGCACCTCGTACTCGGTGCCTACCTGGCGCGGCACCACTCTTGGGACAGCGCCTTCCAGAGCATCACGATCAAGAACCTCACGCACCTTGACCTGGTCGACACGCGCATCTCGCACGTCGTCCTCGCGCGCATCGCGCACGCACATAGCCTGCAGAGTCTCACCTTGCACGGCACGTTCGAAGACCCCGCATCCGCAGGCGTCGTTTTTGGCGCCGACCACGTCCTGGACGGCGAGCACACATTCCTCCCGCAGCTCGAGGCGTTCCGCTTCGTACTCGTGGGCCACGACGACCAGGTGACGCTGTACCGCGCCGTGACGCAGTTCCTACGGCACCGCACGCGTCTGCGGCGCCTCGACCTGGGAAACTGCCCTTGGGAGATGGTGCTCGAGCTCCTGCCAGACCTCGCCGCGCTGCGTGTCTTCGGTGTGCGCATCGCAAACCTCACCGCGCAGGCAGCCGCGGCCCTTGTCGATACGATCCCGAGCGAGATCGCCGCGCTCCACCTCACGACGGTTGTTTCAGACCGCCCACTAGTATGTCCTCTCTCGAGTTTCTTTTGTCTTTCGGGCCCTCATTTCACCTTCGCAGAACGAATATGCGAAGCACTTCACGTCTTTCCCCTCTCTCGCCTTTCTCCACCTCCAAAACACCTCCCTGCACCGGCCCAAACCAAATCTAATGACCGAAAAAGACCTCCAGCTCCAAACAGACCTCTGGGCGTCCTCCGTGCGGAGCGTCGCGACCGCGCTGCCAGCACTCGACTTTTTAGGGTGGCACGGCGAACACTACGTCGTGGTGCGCACCGCGGATGGGTGCGTCGAGCTGAAGGAGTTGCCGTGCCGCCGGCATCTCGACTGCGGGAAGGGTGTGGATCTGGGTGGCGACGACGCGGCGTGGCTGGAGAGGAAGGACGTACCGATGGACTATGAGATGCCGGTCGAGTCATGATGATATTCGCTCTGTCATAACCGGTACGGTAGGAAAAAGGACACGAATCAATACTTACATCAGGTGTATATAGTCAGTAGGTCATGTAGCTTTGTATTCTTCACATCTGTAACTCTTTTCCATCTGCATTGCTCAAACAACGAGGAGCATTCTTTCCTTCCAAAAACAAGACGGAGCATAGATAGTAAGACAACATTATAAAGTAGTAGGCAATGCTATGACACAGAGTCTTCCATTAAATAAGTAACTGCAGCCATGATAAAAAAATCGTTCCTTCACCATGTTATACCTGGCTAATAGGCTCATACCCACCCCGACTGCTCCCCGCTCTCCCCATCCCAAGCCCCATGAAGATGCCGCCCCGCCCACCCTTGCGTGGCCCACTCCCACCGTCCTCCATGTCCTCCTCCCGCTCCCGTCTCCGTCTTGCCTCCTCGAACCCCTCCATCGGCACATCGTAAAGCCTCTCATACTCCACCCCCAGCTCCCTCCCCTTCGTCCAAAAGTCCCGGCAATTTCTATAGATGCCCAAATCGAACGGATTGGCCGCCTTGCCCGCGCGCGCGAGCCCGTCGACGGCCTTGCCACGCGTGAAGCGGTCGAAGCCGACCAGGTTCATCAGGAAGCCGCTGCTTGTATGCGTATGGCTTGCCGTGCCGCCCGTCGCGGTGGGATCCGGGTCGGCGGTGTCGGTGTCGGGCGAGCCGTGTGCGTGCGCATGTGAGTGCTGGTGCCGGTGACCCATTTGTCCGTTGAGGCTCGCGCCAGCTCGGCCACCCTATATAACAGACGCTCGTCAGCAAATCCATCTACATCCCTCCTCCACATAGGAAAAGAGGGTAGGATCAAAGGCGGGGACGCACCATAAACCCATACCGCCCCAAATTCGACACCTCCAGCGTCGTCATCTGCCGCGCAATCTGCCAGAACTGGCTCGCGAGGAGGATGGATGTCCACGAGAGCTGCAGGGTCGCCCAGCAAGCGACGGAAACGAGGAATGCATCGTACGCGGTCATGACGCAGAGGGAGGCGGGGAGGGGACATGAGCTATTAGATAACGTTGTTAATAGTTATTCGACTAGAGTGTAAAGGGCGCTTACCTGGAAGGTGTAGGCGCGGGAGGCGAAGAGCCAGGTGAGGAGGCGGAGTCAGGAACGGTGAGGGCAATGGAGGAGAAGACTGCGCGGGGGAGAGGTTAGCTTCTTCTGTTTATACCGAGACACGGGGAAAGAGAAAGAGGGAATCGCGGTGGGTACGACAGAGGTAAACGTGAGGAGAAGCGAGGAAGCGAGGAGGACGAGGAAGGGAAAGACGCACAAGCATAGGTCAAATAATCAAATAGTATTACACCGAGCACGAGCGTCGACACGAAGATGACGAATTGCCGGTGATTGTTGGCACCCACTGTACGTCGTCGTTAACTACTTGTCCAAAATTATACAGTGGAGGGACGAGAATACTCACCGCAATTCCACACCCACGGGCAATGGCTACAAATCGACATGTCAGTCGATCTGTCTGTATTCCTTCTTTAGAAGAAAGAAGGCACGCACTGATCGCTCCTCGCCACACACTTATCGCACACGCGGCAGTGCTTTGACCGTAAGGGTTTGCGGGCCTGTGTAAGGCCATCGCGTCAGTCAGCTATACTGGAGCGACAGGGCGAGAAAGGATGGGAGCGGAAGTGGGAGGTAGAGGACGGAAAGTGAGGATGGATTGGCATCAGACGCGAGTGGACGTGCGAAAAATGTGACGTTTCGGAAAGGAAAGCAAGGGAGTAGACGAGAGTCGTATTGGATCTCGACATCGAGGCGTCGATGTCCGTCGGGAGAACGTGAGGGAGAAAAGGGAGGGCACGTACCATACACTGAATACAAAACGTCTGTCCGTTCAGCCGTCCTTCCGACGCCAAATCCTCGATGATCTACACGGCATGCGAAAAAAAACATCGTCAGTACTTATCTCGACAAAAAGGAAACGCAGTTTTTGAGAGAGGGAATGTAGGACGCAGCTTGCGGTGAGGAGAGAAACGCCCCGATATCGCCGGCGACTGCTGCCGGGCGAAGAAGGCGCGGTACCAAAAGCACCAGGACGCGGTGTTCCTTGCCCAGTCCGCCTCGAGGGCCTGCGGGAAGAGCGCGAGCGCGAGCACGAGCACGACACCGTGATTGCGTGGCTGCGCGAAAAAACCGTATTCTTTGCCCACTCGCAAACGCGGGCGGCGTAATCAACGCATCTTCCGCCCTGCGCCCTCCTCCCTCTCCTCCTCGATTCGCAATCGCTCGCAAAAAACGGAGGCAACAGCCAAAAAGGAGGACGCAAAACATAAAAAAAAGAGTACGCACAGATTTAAGCTCCGCATCGCTCCCGGGCCGCGGGCACGTCCCCGCGTCGAGCGTCACCGCGCGGAAGAAGTTGTACGCGCACAGGCCCACGCAGAGCGCGAAGAGGAGGTGCGTGAAGGCGTGGGATTGGGTTTCTGTGGGTGGGAGGGTGAGTGAGGGAATGAGACACGGTGAAGAGAAAGGAAATGGGATGCAAAAGAAAATAGGGAGAGGGAGGAAGGAGGAGGAACGGAGCAAGGAGAAAGGAAGGGGAGGGGGTGGATGGGAGAAGAGGTAAAGAGAAAGAGGGAACAGGGAGGGAAAATATGGGGAAAGAAGGGATGAGCAGTAGTCGGCGAAGAGGGGCGACGGAGCAAGGATAAAGGAAGGACGCAACAACGCCCGGACGGTGGACCAAAATGGGCAGAGGCTCATTGTCCTTGCACAAGCACGGCCGCCCCTCAATCGTTCGAGTTTGTCCCGATCGATTGTACCTCAGAACGCCGCGACTTCAGCGGGCTCGACAAGGATGAGGTGTCCCCGCCGAGGTGGGATAGGGTGAAAGGACACGGACGCGACCAGCACCAAACTCGAAGAGACGGGTATGCGTAGCGCCGCCACGCTTACGCGCAGTCCTCGCCTCCCTTCCTCTTTCCTCACCCCTCACCCGCCCATCGCCCTCCTCACTCCTCAAAGCAAAACAACCACAAAACGAATGGAAAATCGAGACGGAAATATCAGGTAGGAGAAACACGCACGATGCACAAGCCGCGTCACCCAGCAATAGCACACCCAGACCATGCTCCCCGCGATGATGCCCGCGAAGTAGGGCGTCTGGTTGACGGAGTCGGTGTAGGAGGACTTGTTGAGGAGGACGCGGGTTACGATCTGTGTGGGTGTCAATCGATTTATTCCTTTGCGTAGACGAGTGGGGTTTCAGTTTGAAGGCAAAGGAGAGAGAGTATGCGGAGCGGAGGGGGGTGGAGGGGAAAGGGGGTGAGAAGGACGAAAGAGGAAGAAGGGGGAATGAGGGAAGAAGAGAAACAAAAGGAAGAGGGAAGGAAGAGATGAAGCGCAAGAGAGAAGGAAGAAGGGGAAGGGAGGCTAGGGAGGAAGGAGGAGGGGAAGGAAGCAGGGAGCGGACAGAGCGGAAATAATAATATATGGTATGTAGTGAGAGAAAGTGAAAGACGCACATGATGCATCCCAAAAAACTCCGCCACCGCCAGCACGATGCCCGTGTACCACGGAAGCATCGCGAGGGTCGTGAAGACGACGCCAAACACGAGCGTGGGGAGAAGGAAGATCGCGATACGGGTGTTGCGCTCGGAGAGCGGGCGTCGCACCTTGACGCCGTCGTCGGTGTATCCGCCCTCGGCGAGGGCGCGGCGCCAGGCACCCAAACTGCAGCGTAGAGTAAGTCAAATAAGAACAGAACAGAGTGAATGGACATACGACTTGAGCTCCACCGCCATATCCCTCGCCGTCCTCCCCTCGTTATCCTTCGCATTTAATTGCGCGCCCTTCTCAATCAACCGGCGGATGGCGACCCGATTCCCGCGCACGACCGCCCAATGGAGCGGCGTAAGCCCCGCGTCGTCGGCGGCCGTCGCGCTCGCGCCGTGCCGCAGCAATAAATCCACGGAGAGGGCATCGCCTTGGTACGCAGCCCACATGAGCGCCGTGTGCCCCTGCGCGTCGCGCGAGTCGACGTTCACGGGTTGGTGTAGCAGGTAGAGTAACGGCATTATGCTCGAGGAATGGGTGACGAGGTGCAAGGAATTGTACCCCTGCGAGTCGGCGATCGTCGGGTCCGCGCCGTGTGCAACCAGCAATTGAATGACGTAGAGATACCCGCCCCGCGCCGCCCACTGCATTGGCGTGGCTACCAGGTCGCCGCCGAGGGCATCAACCTCTGCGCCGGCCTCGAGGAGGATGCGGCACGCAGCGACCTGTGCGTTGATGGCGGCCCAGTGGAGCGGGGTGATGTTTTGGGGGTCACGGTCTGTGGCAAGGGCCTTTCCCGATTGAAGGAGTGCCCGGATAGTGGAGACGTCCCCGCGTTGGGCCGCGACGAAGATGCTTGTCTGCAAAATACTTAGTTATTGGTGGCAATTTAAATCCAAAGAATAACGCACATCCTCTGGACCCGTCTGGTCGAGTGCCTGGGCAAAAGAGAGGTTTGTGGCAGTCGCAGAGTCCTGCGAGACGGCCGCCGTCGACGTGGGCGGTGGTGGATTCATAATTGTTTTGAGGAGAGACACACAGCCCCGAGATTACAATCTAGCGCAGTAGTCCTTTTCCGTTTACTCTTGCTGAGCAGTCCAGTGGCGAGCTATCCTTTGTATACACCCTTGAATCGGCCGAGCAAAGACAGGAAGAAAGAGAAAGTAGAGTTGTACTACGTCGGGGGAGGCGGTGCTCGGTGTTTGCCTTTGATTTCGCCGCGCGTTGCCATCTTGGAAGTTGGACGTGTCGTGTACAACTATCCCGCTCACTGTCTCTCTGTCACACTGACTCAGTGTTTGGCGCTCGTTCATTTTTTCGAGGGTGTACGCCCACTTTAATGCTCGTCCAACAGAATCCCCAGAAAGAAAAACAAAGGAAAACCTAGATAGCTGCATGCACTCACGGCTCTTGCACAGCTCCGAAACTTTTATTCCAATCTTATGTCTATCATGGTGGGACTGTCAACAACGCCTAACGTTTGCAGTGCACCTACATCAACACCTCGCTGTTCAGCCAAGTTCGGTCGGTTCAAGTTGGACAATTTTGCCAAATCAACTACATCAGATACAATCCACTTGTGCGGAGCAATATTGTCTAGGATTGCGCGCATTCGACCATTATCTTCCTCAGACTGGCCTATAGCTAGTTGCTAGAGCTCCTCAACTACAGATGCATCCAACTCTGCAAGAACTGCGACGCCGTCCGACTCGGGCCACTTACTAATTTCGGGGAGCGCGGAGATTCCCCGGGCGTACTTTTTAAATCAGCAAGGAATATTCATGCAGTACACGATGTCTCGTCCAAATGCTCGCCGTGAAAGGAGCACGAGCTCGCACGTGGCGGACGAGCCTTTCGATTAGCAGGCAAATTGATGTAACAACGCGTACGTTGCCGCCAAACAACTCAATATCCGAGTCTCGGCCACTGATTTTAATTTCAAGATGGTTGAAAATCTGAATTCGGTACCACGGCCGAACTCACTGCAAGATCTGTGCCACAAGTCGTTCACAGCATCTCATCTCCAAGTTGAGTGGTATGTCAAACTCTTGACTCTCCTCCTGGACGCTTAATTTGGCTTCATACATTGCACGAAAACGATATTGTAGGGGATATGTACATGCGAGGAAAGCAAGGTTACAAGTAAACGAAAAAGAAAAACTGCAAGGAAAACAGGGGATGACCTCGATACCGACGAAAGCAACGACAAATCTTGCATTTGGAGCTATGCAGCGACAGATCTACACGCTGCTCATCGACGTTAGTTCACTCCGCTCTATGTTGAATTAAATGCTCACATACTTGTATGACTCTGGACAGACATGGGCGTTGGATTCGGAGCGACTGTACGTGCGACCTAGAAAATCTGATTCCGTCGGAAATAAATGCCCATAACAATTCAGGCGACATACGGAAAGTTGGCGAACCAACAACCGCGCCGAGAACCTCTTGCGATTCTTTGATTCCCTCGGTCAACTTACGCTGACGTTCCGCCTCGATGATGAGCTGCGGGATTTTTTTAATCAGGTAGCATAGAATGTTGAAAGCGAACACGCTCACCAACATCGCGGTCTGGATTTCCGTGATCTCCTTTGCGCGCTGGTCGACGCTGCGCAAGATTGCTCTGATGCTCTTGAAGTAAGTCTTCCACGTCGCGCTGCGCATCTCCAACAGGTGGGACTGGATCTTGGACGCGGATAATTTAACACTGCAAAGGAAGCTATTAGGCTTGCGGTTACGGCATTGAAGGCTGAACATACTGGAGTAAACGACGCCCCGCGTCGATCAACTCCATATGGTTCCGCGCATAGCTCGACACAGTCTTAGCACGTTCCAAAATTTCTTCGAGGGCCTCGATCGCGTCTTCGAGCTCGGTGAACTTTTGTGTTGGACCCTGGTGACGTGCAGCGGCGAATATGAAGGACATGCATGCGAGTGTGAGGAAGACGTAGCGTGAGGTGGTGCTGGGGACGAGGGCGAGAGCTCCGAATATGAGGGAGGTGGATATGGTGTCGCACATGATATACAATAGGGCGGGTGAGGGAGGAAAAAAAGGTTAGGATTTTGTGGGGACTCAGGCTGGGGTCTGAGGAAGACAGGATCCCTCCGCTTTTTAAGGCTAACATTGGCGCTTGCGGCGGTTCAGCGTTCGCATGCCACATCTCCACGATTAAAACTTTTCCAGATTGAGATTTAAATGACAGCATAGCTGAGAATCCTTCGCTGTTAGAGTGTCCCAGAAGGATGACAGCATAGCTGTGTCCCAAAAAGATGACAGTTTTGGGTTGATTTTGGGACATGCAGTTGAATCCTTCCCCGAATTTGGGAGCGCCGCTTGGGACCTCGTTTCACCTAAACTGACATCGGCGTTTCTGTATCCCCTCCGTCAAGAGGTTCAGACGAGAAAACCACGGACTCGCCTTACGATACAGTATGTCATTTACCGCTCGTTGCTATGTATCCGACTGTCATCGACTGTATTTACCCAGGCTGCCACCCTTAAAAAGCCGGGTTAAAATGTGGATTGTACCAAACTCACAAATCGGTCATCAGATATCCGCTGGACTCGGTCCGACAATACGCAAGGATCCCGACGGCGAAGCCGAGAACGTCCCTGGTACAAAGTCGCACTAATGGCGCAGAATATCTCGCGGGGGTAACGACTTCATCCGATCGGCGCAACTCTTTCTCCCGCGCCTACTCAACTGAATTTAGATACTCGTATATTTCAAAAACGTCCAAGATCTTCACCAATGTTCAAGAATGAAGAAGATGTACACCGTAAGCTAGCAGTCGAAGGAAGATATACATTTATTGATGCAAACCTTTAATAATAGCAAAGATATGCCGACTCCCTACGGTATCTCGGAAGTCCTGGCTCCATAGGTACAGTGAAAGTGAACCTCTAAAGGCATAAAAAGCTCTCGATTACGGTACGATCATCTAACTGATGCCTCTTCTTCACGACGCCATCACTATCACCGCACCCGGTCAAAGCAAGAGGCAGCCGTGACTTTCGGAGTGACCCCCAAATTTTGTGTCGTAGGGGTCAAGAACAGTCCCGGCAATACATCTTTGGGGCCCAAGTAAGTACCGCGCTACATCGGCATCAGTGGCGGACTAACCATCACTCTTCCCATGTTAGCGTGCATTGGTCATTTCCTTAGCTCCCGTTGAGTTTTGTACTGGGACGCGTATTCTATGAGTCCTGCTATGCAAAAAAAAAAAAAGCCGAGGAGTCAAAGGCATGTCTGTCAGTTTGTATCGTAGTTCTCGAACAACGATGGATCTCCGGACCAGAGCCAAAAGAGTTTATTCCCTCTTGCTAACGACCATTGACAAGTCCCGATCAACGATCTGCAGAGCCAACTACAGAAGGAAATTTCTTAGGCCGCGGTAAACCGCCCGCCGCGCGAAGTATTCATCCAGGTGATCAAACAGATTCATCCAGATCGGAGCTGGCGAGTCGCGGTGCTTATCTCTCACTATACGGTAATTCACCTAATATAAAGGGCCTGATTCACACCCCTTCCGTCGCACCTCCGGAATGGCGTACAGTTTGCGGTATGTTAACTACCCAGCCTCCCCCTCCCCTCCAGGGTATATACCCCTCCAGGGGTATATACGGCACCGACTTTCTTGTTTCGAAAATCGTAAGAGACAGTTTTATAGGGATCCTAATTCTAAGAACTCCTATGTTCTTAGAATTTTTATATTTTGAAACTGCGTCCTCAATGAATCTTTTCGCCCACGTGAGATAGGGCGCGACGTGCACGGCCATGAGCATAGCCACAAGACGCCACACAGTAATCGCGTCGCAGAGGACTCGATTTTACCTGAATCAAAATAATGAAAACATAGGAAGTCTTAAAATTTAGTTGTCTATAAAACTGCCTGTTACGATTTCTGAAAAGAGGAGGTCGATGTCTGAGCTTTCGCGAAATTTTGTCCAAGTTTCTTAATGATCCTCGGCAACTTCCGACTGTACTAAAACGCGTGATTATCTTCCAGTCCCTATCCATTACTGATTGAACGACTGTCTTCGATCTCTTGAGGATTGGACTGGTTCGAGTCTAGCCCGAAGCTGCCTTACAAGGAGTACATGGGATGGGAGTAGTATAACAGGTGATGAGTCCGAGTATGAAGGAAGTCCCAGGAATATTAGTCTCTTATAAACAGACGCTACAACAACAGAGTGCTCGTACCTCGCATGTTGTAGTCTGTCGAAAAGGTTAATGTGTTGATCGCTGGCCGCGTTATTACAAATTACAAAAACAATTCGGATGCTGGTATGCATTCCAGAACAAGTTTTTCACAAATATGAAGTGACATTAGTATTTATTAGCATAAATTGAACAACTTTCTCACCTAACACGCGGCGGCAGAGTCAAAGAACCAGGAGTTTGAACTTTGATGGCTCAAGAGATTACAAATCCTGACATAATCTGCTCTTTCTATTCCGCGAGAATGGAGGTCGAAAAATAAATATTTGAAGACATATTTGGGGCCAGGCATGGATTTAAATCTGCTTTCTCTCTCAAAGTTTGAGGATGGGGGTCCTGGAGGTGCTAAATAGGCATGGCAAAGTTTCAAACTCCGACGATTATATAATAACGCGGCCACCAAACACGGTGGCGCGGTTAACAACAGACTACAGGAATATGTACAAGCGGATGCTGAGATGCGAATAGGCGTGGTCGGATATCAGTGGTAGTTCGCGCTCCTCCACGGGTCCTGATACTCCGCCAGAGCGGAACGCAGTGATCGAGATTATCGCGGAGGATCGAAGACGGGAAGCGTACGTATACGAGCCCGTTTGGCGCTAGAGTCGGGATGGTGAGAGAGGGAGTATAACTATCCCGCTCACTGTATCTCTGTCACACTGACTCAGTGTTCGGCTCTCGTTCATTTTTTCGAGAGGCGTACGCCCACTTCAATGTTCGTCCAAAAGAATCACCAAGAAAGAAAAAACAAAGAAAAAACCGACTTCTCTACCTGGCTGCATGCACTCACGGCTCTTGCACGGCTCCGAAACTTTTGTTCCAATCTTATGTCTATCATGGTGGGACTGTCAACAACGCCTAACGTTTGCAGTGCACCTACATCAACACCCCGTTGTTCAGCCAAGTTCGGTTCAAGTTGGACAATTTTGCCAAATCAACTGCATCGGGTTCAAACCACTCTTGTGCTGAGCAATATTGCCTGGGATTACGCGCATTCGAGGTTCATCCAAACCATTATCTTCCTCAGACTGGCAGAGCTCCTCAACTACAAATGCTTCCACCTCTGCAAGAACTGCAACGCCGTCCGACTCCGGCCACTTACTAATTTCGGCGAGCGCGGAAATTCCCCCGCGTACTTTTTAAATCAGCAAGGAATATTCATGCAGTACAGGGGTCTAGTCCAATTGCTCGCTGTGAAAGGAGCACGAGTTCGCATTCAACTCCAAAATGGCCGGCGCAGTGGCCAGCAAGCCCTGCAATCAGGTCCATGGTTTGGACTTGCGTCTGCGGGCTTTGTGACTGGAGTAATGCCAAGATATGCTCGCGCACATTTGCATCCACCATCGCCCGTCCGTCCCCAATCCATTGCGCAATCCGAGACGACGCGTACGTCGCCTGCCCAACAACTTTCAACATTTCGGTTACTGATTTAAGTTTAATTTTAATTTTAAAATGGTTGAAAATCTGGATTTGATACCACGGCCAAACTCACTGCAAGAGAGCCACAAGTCGTTCACAGCATCTCATCTCCAAAGTGAGTGGTGTGACAAAATCTTGGCTCTCCTACTTGACGCTTAATTTGGTTCCATCCATTGGACCAAATCGATATTGTAGGGGATAGAGAATAACACGAATATATATTCGCGAATATGAATATTCGCCGAAACCTTGAAACTGATATTCGCATTCGTACGAGTATTGATGGCAATTATTCGTTGCTTAGTAAGCAATATTCACGAATATTCACGAATATCAACTATTCAGATTCAACAACTTTAAATATTCACTATTCGCAAATTATTCACGAGTAAATCATCTAATCAACACCATCATCAGCAATTACAATGACCTTTGGTGCAGACTGCCCCTCAGCTGGAACATCTGCTTTCCTCTTCTTTTTCCGTAACCAGCCCTCCTACTGTGAAAAATTCTTTCGATATTTGGGTGGCCATTTGACCCGGCGCGCCCCTCTACAACTTATTTTGAACTTACTTACCACATTGGGAATAGCCCCTAACAACTTTTTTTTATCTTATCCTTACTTCCCCGCGTCACACATTCCGTTGCCGTTCTCTCATCACAGCCTGTAACTAGGCCATCCCCGCAGTGATTAGCCGACGAATATTCGTTGAATATTCAGAGGTCTTGGGGACCATATTCGCATTCGCGCGAATAGCACTGCCACAGCCATTCGCGAATATGAGTATTCGTTATTCGCGAATGTATACTCGCGAATATTCGCGATATTCGCTATTCGTGTTATTCTCTAGTAGGGGATATGTACATGCAAGGAAAGCAAGGTTATAAAGAACCGACAAAACTGTAAGGAAAACAGGGGATGGCCTCGATAACGACGAAAGCGACGACAAGTCTTTAATTTGGAACTAGGCAGCGACAGGCTTACATGCTACTCGACGTCAGTTCCCCTCAATTCATGTTGAATTAAATGCTCACCTACTTGTATGACTCTGGGCAGACATGGGCGTTGGATTCGGAGCGGCTGTATGCGCGACCTAGAAAATCTGGTTCCGTTAGAAATAAATGCCTTAATGATCCAGGCGCCATACGGATTGGCGAACCAACAACTGCGCCGAGAACCTCTTGCGATTCTTTGATTCCCTCGGTCAACTTACGCTGACGTTCCGCCTCGATGATGAGCTGCGAAATTGTCTTCGTCACTAAGCATGAAATGTTGAAAGCAAACACGCTCACCAACATCGCGGTCTGGATTTCCGTGATCTCCTTTGTGCACTGGTCGACGCTGCACAATATTGCTCTGATGCTCTTGAAGTAAGTCTTCCACGTCGCGCTGCGCAGCTCCAACAAGTGGGACTGGATCTTGGACGCAGATAATTTAACCCTGGAAATGAAATCATTAGGCTTGCGGTCACGGCATTGAAGGCTGAACATACTGGAGTAAACGACACCCCGCATCGATCACCTCCATATGGTTCCGCGCATAGTTCGACGCAGTCTTAGTACGTTCCAAAATTTCTTCGAGGGCCTCGATCGTGTCTTCGAGCTTGGTGAACTTTTGTGTTGGACCCTGGTGACGTGCAGCAGCAAATATGAAGGAGGCGGACGCGAGTGCGAGGCAGACATAGCGCGAGGTGAATCCGGGGACGAGGGCCAGAGCCCCAAGTATAATGGAGATGAATGATACAGTGATAGTATTGCACATAGTAAGTAGTAAGGCAGCTGAGGGAAGTAACGAGGTCAGGCTTCCGTGGGGTTTTAGGAAGTTGGGGCTTGATAGAAAGACAAGATCCCTCCGCTTTTATAACATTGGGCGCCTGCGGCCTTTGCGTAACATAGTATATATCCGCCAGACGCCACGGCATGAATACCTATTTTTGCTCTTCCGTGGCAGGATTTCCTTTTTCCCTCTTTCGTAATTTCGGCTCCATACTGCAGACAGGATCCAACATCTTCCCACGTAGGCCCGAATTGAATTTGCAGTTGATTGTCCGCTGTCCTTTTTCTGGAGACAGCCGGAGAATCTAGCAACTACAGCCAACCAGGGCGAAATCCAGTGGCTATCCCTGGCTATCCACAGCTATCCACCCCTACAGCTCTGGTCTCAATTAGACCGCGGCACTCTTCCGCTCAGGCTTTCCCACACCTTGCCCACAATGCAAGACCTACAGAATGTAAAGGCTTTGAATATCGTGACTTGCTACCCATCACGACGTTGTTCCGGTTACTCTTGCTCTGGGCTCCTCAGCCGCTCGAAGCGATAGGCCTGCCACCGGAAGATATAAATCCTTGTGCTAGATATCGATACGCCAAAGGTGGTTCTCGAGGCGGTGCATAGATTCTCACGTTCCGCATCTGCCTCCATTGGGTGTTGGCGGCCCAACAGAGCGGGTTGTCTATCCTATTGTGGATCTTGTACCACAAGATGAGGAAGATCTGCAAGTGCAGTGCGCACAGAGCGCAGCAGCCGACATACCATCTGTGATGACACCTGATTGCTCGAGAGCGTTCGACTCAGCCGCTTGGAAAGAATAGGCTCACGCCTTCCCGCGCCACTATCAATTGGGTGTTGGCGGCCCAACTCAGAGGAAAAATAGTTGCGGGTTGTCTATCCTATTGTGGACGTTGTACCACAAGATGAAGAAGATCTGCAAGTGCAGTGCGCATCTAGTAGAGCGCAGCAGCCGACATACCATCTGTTATGAGTCCCGAGTACACCTGATTGCTCGAGAGCGTTCGACTCAGCCGTTTGGAATGAGTAGGCTCGCGCCTTTCCGCACCACAATCAGACGTCACGAAAAGTGGAATGAATAGGCTCGCGCCTTTCCCTACAAACACGTGCCAAGCAGATGGCGTTCTACCCTTGATTCCATCAAAAACGTGACAATGAGTCCCATATATGTATTGTTTGGGCGCAGATGCCTTTTATGTATTGTTCTGTTAGAGACGATGTCCGTTTGTATTGTTGCACCCAGAAATGTGATGTTTGGCTTCATCCGGATTCCATTTTCACATTAATTTTCTTGCTGATTCCGAGTCTTCGTTCACTAGTGGAGTGCCCCCGCGCGCCTGGAATGGACGTACTAACTCAAGCTTCCAGGACTTTAGGTTTAACTAGTTGTGTCCTTGCGGGCAGTGTGCCTCGGACGTGCCTCACACTTTCCCTGCACACGCGGACTGCTGCGCACCGACCCCAACATGAAAGTCGCCATGCGGGATGTCATGATTTGGCATACTTCCAACAATTTCGCTCGACCTTAAACCCCGGGCACCCTGGGTTATCACAAGCAACGAGATTGGCAAATATAAACATATTTGCAATCCAGGACAAAACGACACATACGGAATAACCAACAGGGGGTGTATTCGCTTGGGACGATCGGATTCGGAATAACCAACCAGGGGCTTATTCAAATGACGATCCGGATACCCTGATCGTCCGTTACCAAGATTGAGCACCTAGGAGCGTCTGTTATTTCATAAAGAGGCAACCATCAGTTTCATAGGAAATAGTATATAAACTCAGTAGAATCTACATGTACTTTAGATTCTACCTCGTCTAATATCAAGTCTACTTTGACCTGACAACAGTGCAGCGCTTTCTCACCACGACCACGAACAATGCTCTTACAGTGCCCACCACCACTTCTCCAACACCTGTTTTTTGGTACCAAAAAAATTTTTGTGATTTTTTTTCCAATTTTCTGAGCCGAGAAACCGGCCAAAAGAATGTGTTTGGCACAAAGATCTCATTTTTTCCCACGGTGTTTCACTTTTTCGGCCGGATGCCGATAAAATTGTGTGTACCTCTGTGAGGCTCCAGCCAAACACTGTCATCATCAGACCACGTCAGCGCTGAAGATGTCGCTCAAAAGCCGCCCAGAATCAGATTTGAATTTGGACGTAAGCATGATCTATGTTACTTACATACTCATACACTCAGCTGGCGTCAGGTTTCCACCCAGCCACCCATGGCCAAGGAAACACACATTGAAAATGGTGATGCACTCACTGAAGGGTGAGTCGCCCTTGCTTCGGAGCTTCCTATCTATCATTGACTCCGGTCTAGACACCCTCAACAGACTGCATGGGCAGCAAAGAAATATAAATCACACCGACGTGCCCCCACCGACTTACTGGCGGATCTGAATCTCGCTGCGACTTCTCATCCCTAAAATAGAATATTATGTACCCGAATGACGTTCCAGCCAAACAATACCAACTTTTTCCAATCAGAACACGTCACCCTGCTTCGACGCCCGCTCAATCAGCGAGAAATGCCCAAGAAGACTGTCAAACAGAAGGCTGCAGCCAATCGCGAAGCCGTTAAACGAAATGCACCCATCCCGTTCCCGGAACCCAAAGATCTGTCGCTCGAAAATGACCCGAGCTTCGAGCCCGAATTGGCAGCTGATCCCGAGTCTGACAATGAAGCCTCGGCAGCCCCTGTAGGTTCTTCTGGACTGCCGTGCCGAGGAGACTTATGTTCCAATGTCAGATTCCGACTGCAGGCCAATCAAAGTTGAAACGCAAAAATCCGGATTCAGATCTCAATCCGGCACGCGAAAGTGGAAAAACTGCTCGCACAACTGATTGGCGTGAGCGAACAGGCCAAACAAAAGCAGCCCGCGCGAAAAATATGCAGGCGAGCGTCGCCACATTATTTAAGGTTTGTCTTCCAAATTTTTGAGCGCATTTGGCAAGATTGAATTTTTTTTTTTCAGCCAGTGCCAAACAGCCGAAAGGTTTCAGTTGCCCTCGCAGCACGCGCGGAGTCGGAAGAACCTGACTCGGATATTGAGGTGAGTTTGAGTGGCGTCAAAAATGCTGTTGAAATTAATTGAATGACAGATGTTGGATGCACCACCTCTTCCAGTGGTGCCAGAGGCTTTTCCTCAGGTTAGTTGCCTGGCTAATATTCAAATTGTTATTTACATTATCTGGAGATCTCTCCTCCCGTCATGGAACCGCTGGTTCGTGAGGAGGTTTTAGCTTCAAATGATTGCGACATTGAGGTTCGTTTCCGTGCCTCGGAGTAAATTCAGGAATAATTTTTGCATTGTAGATGCCGACTGTCAATAATGTGCTGTCCTCTGAAGATGTTGCTGGTTCCGTGGAAATGCCCGCACCAGCTCCCTCAATAACTGGCCCAGAAGTCGAAGAATTTCCAGCATCCATCGACGCAAGTGCACCCAAAACAGTGTTGCCCCGGATTACCCTTCCGAGCGACAGCGAGGCCGAGATCAAAGCTAAGCATGGACGGCTCCAGAAGTTCATTAAAAAGAATCGCAATGAACTAACAAAAAAGGCGGCAATTCTTAACAACGCTCAGGCTGCCGCCTCAATTCTCGATCTCGAGGCCTTGTCGCAATTCAACGACAAATCCAAGGAACTGGCTCTCAAACGACTCAAGTTGACCCAGAGTCTCCGGGGAGCTGCGCGTGCGAGAATCCAACAAATTAAACGACGAATCCAAGCCATAAACCCGACTGTCGAGGCAAGCTTGGCTATCTCTCATCGCTGTGGAAAGGGTGAATTTTATGCGCGATCGCTTCGGAGCATGGCAGTCCATCTTCTCACACACGGAACTCTGCCCGAGAAACAACAAGGAAAAGGGGCGCACCATGAATCACTCCTTCTCATCCCAGCAGTCCATGAAGCCCTTCAAGAATGGGTCAAGGGAACTCTCGACGTTGACAAGGGGGGTTTTGTTGGCCGTGTTCGTTGTCTTTTACTTCTCCTGTCTCGACTTTACATAAATCAATTACAGATGAGACCGGCAAAAATGCGACGATATGTCAACGACTTCCTGCTTCCAGAACTCAAGATAGCCAACACCATCAGCGAATCGACAGCAGTCCGATGGCTCAAGAGACTTGGTTTCCGTCTCGCCCGTGTTCAGAAAGGAGTTTATGTCGATGGACACGAACGGCCTGACGTTGTCAAGAGCCGCGAGGAGTTGATCGAGTATTTGTGGCTCAAAATCTTTCCGTCAGCTCCTGTCCTAATTTTTACACTCGCACTTACTTCTCGCAGATTCTGTTACAAATACGAAGGCGAATCTCTCGAAGAAAATGCCCCAAGCCTCAAGGATGGAGAGAAGATACATTATGTCATCGCTCACGATGAGTGCTGCGTCCACGCAAATGACCAGGTAAATTTTGAATGGATGCGAGAGGGTGAACAGCCTCTTCGCAACAAGAGTCGTGGTCGAATTGTTCATGTGTCCGATTTTATCTTGGAGCAATGTGGCCGTCTCCGATTGAACAACGCCGAAATTGCAGCACAGCTTTTACTTCCATAAGAACCATCGCCGCCTGCCCCTTCAATCCCCGAAAACGGACAGGCTGCCGCTGCCGCAACCCAAGAAGATGCCATTAACCGTGCAGCTGGATCGGCGAACCCAGCAGAAGCCGTGACTCCCACCGCAGCGCCCGCAGCACCCGCAAAACAGACACGAGGAAAAGGCAAGAGCACAGCTGTATGTTCCCATTCTTCACTATGTGCCAAGGATTTTTGACGAAGTTACAGGACAAGTCGGCGTCTTCCGGAGTCGACACAGGTGTCAAAAAAGCGAAGAAAGTCAAGAAAGTCAAGAAGGCGCAGGCACCAACGCAAGGTCGTACTTATGCCGAGAATGACTGGGTCCCTCCTCCTCCTCCTGCACCATTTACTGCCTATCAAATCCCGAGTTTCGATGCCTGTCGTATAATTCATCCAGGAGCAAATTATGATCCTTGGTGGGACATGCCTCAATTGATTGCACAGGTGCGTGTTTTGGATCCACACAATTCGGGCCGTTTGCTAATAAATCACGTACGTACATAGGTCAAAGATGCAATTAAGATTTTCAACGTAAAATTCCCCAATGGCATTGCCGTCTTCATTTTCGACTGCTCTTCTGCTCACGAGGCATATGCCTCCGATGCGCTACTTGCTCACAAAATGAACCGCGGACCTGCGGGCAAGCAGCCGGTCATGCGGGACACCATCATTCCCGCAACGGGTCAGCCGCAGTCCATGATCTTTCCTACTAATTATTCGGGCATGGACGGAGATGGAGTTTCCTTGGCAGGAAAGCCGAAGGGCATGGAGCAAATCCTCCGGGAGCGAGGATTGCTGTCCATTCTCGAAGCTAAACATGGCAAGAAAGTTGTCGGAGTGTGCGCCACATGTAAGTTGTCGCAAGCAGCGCGGGAGAAGGCCATGAAGGAGGCAAAGTCGAAGGAGGATGAGATTGAAGGTTCGGGAGTTCCTAGCCTCGGCGAACGTGGCATTTCATCACTGGAAGATGCCGACCTCGAACGCGAGTCAGATTGCTGCATGCAGCGTGTTCTTTCTTTGCAACAGGATTTTCGCGAAGAAAAACCTTTGCTGCAGCTGATTATCGAGAAGGCGGGCCACAAATGCCTTTTCCTTCCCAAATTTCATTGCGAACTCAATCCTATTGAGATGGTCTGGGGTCAAATGAAGCGTCGTGAGTGTTGGCTTCTGTGTACCATTTTAATCTAATCAACTTTCAACAGGCTTTCGCGAGTTAACTGATGGCACCTTCCCCTGCGCACAAAAACTTGTCCCTGAATCACTGGATGCCATTTCAACAGCTAGCATTCGTCGCTATTTTCGTCATTGCTATCGATATATGGATGCGTACAGGTAATCTTTTGTGTGCGATGCGTGCTAAACATGAACGTTCTATTAATTAATTTAGGCAGGGTCTCAATCTCCGGCAAGCGGCATACGCTGTCAAGAAATACACGTCCCATCGCCGGATACCTGCAGGTGTCATTCACGACGTTGGTGTTGTAGCGCGGGCAACGGTCGTTGATACTCTCAAATTGTAACCCTAGATCATTTCCATAAAAGGAAATTGATGCCATCATTAGGGTTTGTTTCACTTTGTCGGAGCCCTCAAAATAAAAATTGCTCTGATTGACTGGGGAAGCACACCATGGGTTCATTACGACTACTAGTGATGTTCTAATGTGTTTTTGCGAGGGCCGATACTCGGATGAAAATGCAGTTAGGGATACAAAATTTGGATCACTTCACTGCCAAAAGCGGAACCGTGATGTGATGATGGGCACTGTAGTGACAAGGAGTGAGGATCAATCAGAATCGTCCCAAAAGGTTTATTCCGCCATCCAAATTCCTGGAGGGGGGTGCCTATCCCCCCTCCAGGAATTTAATCTACTCAACTGATCCAAAATAAAAGGCCTCCGCTTTTGGATGACTCAAGCCTCGGCATCTGGCCGAAATATTCCCCCAGAATAAATTTATCTTACGGGAAGTCACCCATTATCCCAAGTCTCTAAGGAGCAATAATATTAAAAAAATCTTCATTACCGTTCAGGGTAATGAAGATATAAGAGCAAATCATCCCGCTCATATAGGTTTTGGTCGCCAGATAGCCATTGGAATCCAGGTCGAGAGATTTCTCAAGAGTCAAAATTCAGTCAGGCAATTTTTGCCGAGTGTTTTCGTGTGAGTGGAAACGGCCAAGATAGGATAGACCTCGTAGATTGTCCAGCTAGCCATAGGTGGATAGCTTGAATGTCCTGTGGTGGCTCATTGGGTACGCGATGAAGCAAGGTTTCAGCGTGAGAGCAAACGGCAAAAGCTCATCGATAGTGGCCAATTCATCTGTCCACCGATGGATATATTCCAAGGCGGCCAAGGTCCAAACATGTTACCTTTGACTCCCTGAACAAGTTCCGAGTAGGCGGCTAATCTGAATAAGTATCGGAAAGAGAGAATCTGGGACTTAACTTGAGCGTATCAAACTCAATGGCGAGCGACCAAATTGAGAAACGGCTTGATATTCTTCTACATACTATTTTGGGTTGCAAGTTATGACCCAGACTACACATAGGAGGAGGATACCTTAAGAGAAAACAAAAGGCATTCATCACCCAGATTCACTCAGATGGGGATTCAGGCCTAGCATAGTAATCACGCTTTCGGAGCGAGTCAAGCAGAAGATCTTGGGTCGAATCGATCGAAGAAGTATCCGAAGCACTGCCCGTCGTATCGAGCTGACCTCGCGTTTTTGCGACCTCCGAAAGCCGAGTTATCAACTCTGTTTGGAGGTCCTGGAGGGCTGAGAACGGCAATCCGCACGCTGGGATCCACGGCAAGATTATTCCGTGGGTTGGCGGTATCGAATTCCCGAAATGAGTCGCAACAAAGTGACAACAAAAGCAAGGCCTCTTCGTTGTAGCACACGCCCGCTGGTCACGCTCCAGCTAAGGAGATGTGAGTGGCCAACAATTTCTGAAATTGTACAGTGGAATCTCCCACCTTGCCCGCATCCTTGATCTTTTGAACAACCACCATGAGTATGCATTCGGCGTGGATGGACGCTACACATTTTACGGGGGTGCCAGACTTCTTGAGCGCGTTGCACATGGCCGTGAACATCCCTGCGCCGACGCCGTCTGAGCTACTTCCGGAGCTGAGTTTCTGAACATGGCCTTGACGACTCGAACTGCCAACTGGCCTGTCAGCGTCAAACGAAGTCGACGGTGCTGAGCTGCTGCCCAAGATGCTGCTGGGGATCCCGCCACCCGAGCCCACGGCGCCGTCGCTCGAGCTTCTCAGGCTGCCTTCGGAGCTGCGTACGCTGCCGTCGCTGGAACTGCTTGGGACACTCCCACTGCTTGAACTACTCGGTATGCTGTCATCAGCATCAGGCCAAGACTGAAGGTCTTTTTCAGCCATCGCGTTGAGCTCCCGGACAATGTCCGAAAGCAGATAATGATCACGACTTTCTTCTTCGCTTTCGACTGGAAGGAGTGAAGAAAGGCCTGTGAGGGTGTTCTTGGAGAAGAAGGCACGCAACATCAGTCTTTCCAGAGCATGTTGGTGAGAAGTATTCAACTCGAAAAGGTTCCGGACATCTTCTATGTCGTCCACCGAAAGGTGAGGGATGTGAATATCTTGGTCTAAGACGTAGACATCAAGAGTCCTGGTGGTTAAGAGGCGAAGGAAGGAGGACGCCAATATGCAGCGTAGCGACCGGATGGGTTGCGTCATTTTGCGGATCATGATAAGTATGCGCATACCGGCAGCTGCAGAGATAAACTCAGAGTCCAACCTATCGTCATCGATGTCCTCGTGGGGCGGGGAGCGGACTCGAGGATCGAAGAGCCGAATGTGTGCTTGCGCTGCCTGATCCAGCTCTTTGAACTGAAAAATGGTATCAAGCGTCGGATTCCGAGAAATTGCGTCGAGACGGCGGAGAACACGCGCTAAATTGATAAAATTCCGGACTTGGATTTCTCGAGTTGCGCCGCTGGCGAGGGAGCGGTCGTAGTATCCGAAGAAGTCGAAGACGTCCTTCATAGCGGACCGCAAAATGTCGAATATTGTACGAGTAGACATGTCGAACGTCGTGACGCCATCTACGGCCTGTATTTGCCATAAGTTGGACTCTGCGGCCGAGGAATAGGTAAGTTCGACTTGGGTGTCGGGAGGCGTGAGAGTAGACAGAATTTCCAATATGTTTTTTGACGGATCGCTGAATATCCGAGCATCCCGTAGCCTAGTCCGAATTCGATGTAAGGAGCGATATATAATGAGATTCTCCGCCGCCACCAAGTCATTGGCTTGGAGCGCCTTCAAGACGTCGCCGACATGTTCCAACAGGGTGGTGGGGCCCAATCTGTCGATGAAAACCGATAAACCTGTGCGAAAGTGGCAAAAGTCAAATCTACATACTGTTCATCTACAATCCCTGTAGCACTTCGCAGTGGCAAAGGCACTTCTTGGGCACGGTAGAGGTGCGTGTCCGTATCGGAGGATCTTTAGGGTAGCGGGGTTAATGATGATGATGATATTGTTAACTTCAATAATTATAACTGTTAAGGTAGACTTCGGTGAACATACCGTGACTGCCGGTGATTTTCGCTCAAAGCGATGGTTGCTGGCGTTTCCGTGATGAAGACAGTTGTGCCCAAGTTAGCGGCCGCTATAACCTGAGCACCTGCTCGCTCTGTCGCGGACGGATAATACATCAAATGTGTGAGGTGAGTCAGTGCTTTCTGGGTCTTTCTTGCGCTGCCGCCAACTGGCGAACGCATAGGTGGGGGATTTTGTTCCACTGTCGAGAGGATCTGGGAGAGGATCATGACTCTCCGACGCGCCTTGTTCCACTTGCGGTCGTGGTCAGCGAGTAGAGGCATAGGTAGGTACGAAAGAGGAGAACAAGCGATCGAGTTTTGCCATCAGTCATCCACATCGCCATCCAACTGAAGGACCTACAATTCACACCATTATCGCTGGCCCAGTGGCATGCACTGGCATGATTTCTGAGTAAATATGGCGAGTATTCTGCATTTGGATATCTTTTTATATGTTTCAACTTTTCGGTGTTCCATTATCCCGGCTCTCTGAGGAGCAATAACATGAAAAAAATCTTCATCGGTAATGAAGATTTAAGAGCAAATCATCTCGCTCATATAGGTTTTGGGCGCCAGATAGCCATTGGAATCCAGGTCGAGAGATTTCTCAAGAGTCAAAATCCGGTCAGGCAATTTTTGCCGAGTGTTTTCGTGTGAATGGAAACGGCCAAGATAGGATAGACCCCGTAGACTGTCCAGCTAGCCAACCCATGGATAGGTGGATAGCTTGAATGTCCTGCGGTGACCAGCCACTGTTCGTTGGGTACGCGATGAAGCAAGGTTTTAGCGTGAGAGCAAACGGCCAAGATAGGCAAACGCAGCCAGTTCATCTGTCCAACGAGGGACAAGTAGGATACGTTGTATGTCCTTGACTTCCCTAACGACTGTCAGACAAACGTGTTTATCAAGGTCTGGGGGTTTGAGCGACATCTGCTTTTCGAGAGTTCAGCGGACATAACAATTTCTCACTCGCGATGAGGTTTTCACTAAAAGTGTGTCATTATAATGATACCACCAACGTCCTATCTCCTTCTCCTTCCCCATACGCGTACATATAATGTATGTACCACACATCGACCGTCTCCTATGTACTAATGATAAGCAACGAAAGATTAAAGGGTGGGTGTCCATCGACGCGAGTGAAATGGTTGGTATGTACATAACAAAGATGATGGATGATGGATGCAAAAGGAGAATGAGAATGAGGGTAAGTCACTGCGCAATGCGGATTGCAGGTGGGGGGTATCATCTGGTCGGGTCGAGCGAGATATGGATTATCGGATATGGGGGTCGTGGCGAGTCGTAAAGATGAAGTGTACATGTCAAAAGGGGGGCGCTATAGCCTGTGGCCGGGCACAGCCCAGAAGACGAGCGTGAGCGCAGCGACGAAGGCAGCTACGAGGATGGACACCCAGATCGCACGGCCCAACAGGAGCTTCTTGACGTACGGTTCGCGAATGCGCAGCGTGCGGAATGGTGTCGTCTCCGACTGTCCAAAAAAGACGAGGATGGGGTCGAGCTCGTACTGATGTGATACAAGGCAGAGGACCGCGATGGTGAAAGGGATGAAGAGCTGCCAAATAAAAAAAGTATCAGTAACGGTGAAAGAGGGGTGAGGGACGACGCACGAAAAATCGCTTCGACTTGGGATGCACGTCGAGAAAGATGAGCGAGAACGCGGCGGCGAGCCCTATCCACAGCGAGAGCAGGCCGACGATGAGGCGCACGAGGGCGGAGATGGGGGTGAGGTTGCCAAACGCCTTGGATCGCAGGAACCGGGGGAAGGCGTCCTGCTCCATGGCGCGGAAGCAGTACTCTTTCTGCGCATGGAAAATATCGGGGATCTGTGCCATGAGGTTCAGCTCCGCGGCGGTCCTGGGCTCCTGCGTCGAGGTGAGGGGGAACGAGTGGATGCGCAGAGAAGGGGGGAGATAGATCTCGTGGTTCTCAGTGGAGTTTACGGTGTTGGCGGCGGGGGAGAGGTAGCGGTAGAAGATGCGTTCGGCAGACGCGATGAGGTTGAGCCGGGTAATGGCGGCGGAACGGGGTATGACCGTGGGTGCACGCGACGCGCGCTTCATGGTAAAGAGCGTGGGCGTGCGACCGACGCCGCTGACACCGAACGGGGAGGTAGATCGGGCCCCTGAGTATGGGTCGGGGGACGTCGATGCCACATGCGTGTGCTCAGACTGCAGTGGCCGAGGGGACGTCGAGGCCCCGCCGTACTTCTCGTCGGTCTCTGCGAGATTGCGTTTGTCCTGCTCGGTCAATAGCTCGTTCGTGCTAGCCGTACTCCGTTTGGTGGCAGCACCAGTTGCCTCGGGGTTCATACCGACCACGGTGCCATAGATGGAGCCGCGACGGCGGGCATAGTCCCAATATTGGGGCCAGTCCTCCTTGATGGTGCGACCTGATTTGCGGACGTCCTTGAAATACGCCCTGCATAGATTTTCGTGCTGCTGAACATCCAGCCAAAAGTCGAGGATATCTTCTGATCCCTCGCGTTGGAGGAAAAGACTAGAAAAATGAGTGTGGGTCAAATGAAAAATTAGATGGCAACGCACTAGAACATGAAGAGGTCAACGGGAGGACGCGTTCTGCGCGAAAGGACCTCTGTGAACGACGGAAGGCGATTCTTGCGGCTTCTGGCCCAGTCATCTTGCTGTCGTTGTTCGTCGTCCATCGCGCGAGTTGGCGGCGAGGGGGAGAAGGTCGGCCAACTTTGCAGTTGTTTACCATCAACGCCATTGGCTTCGGACTCTGTTTCACTGCCGATCAAACCGGCGATCATACCGGAACAGACCAGTGTCGCTCGAAAAAAAGACTGGAAAGAGCAAGGTTTCAATTTCATGTCTCAAGTGTTCCACTCCTAAACTTCGAAGGACGGAGGCGCCATAGTGGCATATAGAGCGGCTTACATGCATACTACCAACTGTCATGGTCCAGTCCATTGGCGTCCGGATCTATTCGCCATCCCTTTGGCCCACATAAATCCACTGATTATCCCGCAAAATCGACGAGGCCCATGCATTTTACAGAGACTCGGAGGACAGTCACGTAGATAGTTCGGTACGCAATCCGATTTGCCGCCTGAGGTCAAGCACTCCCGAAGCCTCGAGCAAAGGCAACACTCCCCGCAAAAATTCGTAAGGATCGAAACTAATGGTAAACTTGCTGCAATCGAATATGACCTTCCGCAGGCGCGGAAATCGTGCCGGGGACAAAAACGCGTCCAGCGCCGCCCAATCGAGGTTACGGTATACTGAAACATCCATTTCTAGCGTAAACAGCTCCAATGTCGGCGCGGAGAGCCTTGTTATCAGCTGAAGCAGCTGGTTGGCCAATACCGGATACCTCGTCGACAAAATGTGGATGGTTAGCGTTCTGAGGTTGGGATGCAGCGAAAAGTCGAACACGGTCAAGTGGTCAACTGTGTGGGGTGGGATGAGGGGATTTAAAAAAGCGTACATATGTACGCACTGTGGTAGTCGGACGATCCCCTGAAAAAGCACGTAACGTCGAGATGATGAAGAGTACCGCCTAGCTGTTGCAGGGCTGCGCGCACAGTCGATCCATCGCGAGGCAACAGGAGTGGTAGCGTGATAGAGTTCACGGTGGGAGGATGCCCGACCGCGTTTAGCCATGCGAGAGTCGGATACACCGAGCTCCCGCCGAACTCCAGGCTGCGCAGGCCCCGCGGCGGAGTCAAGCTGGTGGGCAGCTCCTCTACCGCAGAGTAGGACTGGCGAATGCGCAGCGTCTGCAGGGCGGGGAACATGGACAGTACGCTAACGAGTGGCGGCGGGGGCAGATAGTCGCCCAGAAAAGAACAAGCAAGGGTGAGGTGCGTGACATGCGGGAATGCCGTGAAGAACCCAGTGTGGAAGACAGCGTCCGCGTTTATACCGTCGACGAAGATACTGAGCTGCATCCTGAGCGTACGAATGTTAATGAGGCGGCGCAGGTCCGCAGCTATTTCGTTAAAGCAGTAGTCGTTTGGGTGCGCGTATTCCCTGGTGATAGATATGTTGCGGATGTGTAGAATGAAGGAGCAACAGGGAGACTGCAGAAGGTCGCGGAATACCAAGATGTTTCCTGGGACGAGTGAACATTTTTCGAAAAGGTAAGATCTACTTCGGGGGACCCAGGCACGGCACACCAAAGAACAAACTTTTAGAGAGCTAAAATCTCTTGCGAGACAGTCGAGGGTCGCGTCCACGAGTTCCTGTGGAAACAGAAAGTCGATGGTCATGGTTTTCAGTAGAGGTCAATCACAGCCACAGGTTACCTTTTTGAGCGACTGCCGGTAAACAAGACTGAGGTTCCACAGCGGCCAAACTATTGCGAAGACAACGACTACAAGGTCCAAAATCAGACAGATCAGTTTTTCAGACATCGTCAATGAATTTACAACGCAGTAGTCCTATATAGGGACACCATCCTTATACCGATAGACCTTGTCCTCGGTCTCCTTCCACAGCGCGTCGAGTTGCGCCTCCCAACCTCCTCCTATGAGCTGCGCCAGCCGCCTCACTATCTCGTCACAATCTCCGAGACACTGCACATCATTATCGCGGCCCCCGATACCCCAGATCATCTCCTTGTTGATCACGACCCGGGGACACGATTTAGGTACGCGGTCGGCGATGAAGGCGAACGGTGGGACTGCGAGGCTCGTCCCAACGATAATGAGCAGGTCCGCGCGCTTCATAAACGGCAGGTTAAGCCAGAACTTGAGCGGCAGCTACACTCTCGTCAATGTTCCGAAAATACAAGAAAGAAACGCATTTTACGCACCGTCTCCCCAAAAAACACGACGTCAGGCTTCACGAACCCTTTGCATCCTTTTTTCTGGCAGATCGGCACCTCGCCAGACACGACAGCCTGCTTCATCTTCCTGTCGTCCAGCTTCGCGTTGCACGTCGTGCAATGTTGTGAGTCGAGATGCCCGTGTGCCTGGATGAGTCGCCACGAGGAGACCCCCGCGAGACGCTCCAGGTCATCGACGTTCTGCGTCCAGCAGGCGTTCAGCACCTGCCGCTTCTCGAGGAGGCGGATGAAGGAGTGTGTGAGTGTGGGGCGGTAGGCGCCGCCGGAGAGCTGGGATATGACTTGATAGACTTGAGGAACGCATTAGGAATCTCCTGCTGAACGTCAGAGACGAGTTGAACGTAACTTACAAGGTTTTGGGTTCTTCTTGAAGTATGAGAGGGTAAAGATATCTTGCGGCCGAGGGACGGTGATGTTGGACTCGCGGAGGAGATTCTAGGATTGCGGACCGGCGCTGTCAAGAGACACGATCTTAAAGAAAACGTATCCCGTACATACATATAAACCTTGAAAAAAGTCGGTAAAACAATCAAGAGTTGTCTCCAACACCCTCACCTCCCTCGGACCGAAAATCTGGGATTCCCGCCGCTCTACTGATTCCTAAATTTGAGGCATCAGTTCTCCGCAGACACGGGAACAAAATACTGTATGATACACACCTGCTCCAGCCTGAATTTTAAACAGAAATAACCAATCAGGCCTCTGCGGAGCAAAACGCAGTTGACGCGACGCACCATAATAACGATATTCTTGCACTTCCCCGACGCGATGTATTGCGCGACACCCTCCAGATCCTTACTGGCGAGCCCAGGCTTTGTGGTACGTCCGAACGGCAGCCAAGAAAGTAGCTGGCCCATGAGTGGTAGTGCCGGCCTCGTAGTTGACGGGAGTAAGATCACCAGGAGTTGGACGCGCAGCCCTTTATGTACTAGATTCAAGCAGGCGTAGGATGCGGGTCCGAGCGTGATTGCTGCGGTTGGCTTGCTAGTGGACACGTATTGGGGCGTGGTTGACGCGTGTGAGCAGCGAGCATTTAATTGCCACTATCGTCGAGAGCACATGAGTGATTCAGGCAGAAAGCTTCATAGACACCAGAGTCACGCTGAGTCGCGGTCTCCTGCAGAACAAGGGTTCCAATGACATAGAAAGAGTAAAAGAGGAGTTCGCTTCTAATTGTGTCGGACTCTTTCGGACCTAATATCACTAAGTAGACCCTCTACGCCGGAGACAGGAACAAGTACATTTGCTTGGAACTTTTGTAATTTTGTTTTGGCGCCATGCACCAGTGTGTAAATAGATAAATATGTACTCATTAGTACTGTAGTAATGAATGTGCTGTGTCCGCAAAACAAAGGAATGTGTACTTCGCAGCCGCGAAGGCGATGAGCAAACCCGCTCCCAACGATGATTCGAACAGTGCGACGTTCGTGTCGGCCCGACCTGAATCTGATTTCCCTTCGAGTTGGACGCGGAATGTGTACCAGAAATCCGAGGGTGGCGACTTTTCAGATAGCCAAGGACAGAACGTGGACCAGACCGCTCGCCACCACAATCCCCGCAAGAATACCCCGCGCGAGCCGGCCACTTCTCCGGAATACCAACATGTCTTCGGAGTTGGAGGTGGCCGTGCTCGACGGCGTGCTCGTAATCGTGGCGATCACGTTTTGTTTATTTTCGCAGGTAGAAAGGACCACCTTGCCGTCTGCGGTGGCGTTAAAGTGGGTCGTGATGCAACTCGACCAGCGGGAGGCCGTCGAATTGCCGCCAGATGTCGATGGATCATCCGCTGTGAATTGCGCGCCAATGTTGTATCCGCATGCTGCGATGGAGCTGTCGTTCAGCGGGATACGTATGCCGCCGAGTTGAGAGCAACAGGTGGACACCGCGCCCTCGCTGTTGGCCCAACACCCTATTATGCGAGCGTTAACGTTGTTCAGAATTCATAAAAAAATGGACTTGAGCGCACCTGGAGCATTGGGTATGGATGCAGTCGCGTTCACGCTCATTATACCGTGGAAAAGGACGAGATTGAGACGAGGGGTTAGACGCGCTACATCGACCCTGGGCTTATATACGTACCACGGCATCGCGATCGACTGTTTGAGGAACAATCACCGAACAATCGAGCAAATTTGACACAAAGCGGCGACGTTTTTAGCGGGCGGCGTAACAGGTCACTTAGGCCATTGGGGAAGGTTTGGGTGGGACAGCGCCGGAATATACCTGCCTTGTCGGTAGTACCTACCAACCGCGTACAGATTCGGACAAGTTGACCGGTAATGCATGGACAAAGATCGCGATTGAAGGAGCCCGTTGTCTAGAGAACTGCTTGAAGACATAATTCTCTTGAGATTCAAGCGCAGAGAAACACCCGGAAGGAGGCAAATGACTCGTCTCGTTCGAGCGCGTTGCAGTAGCAAGAGTAACCATGTCACCCGAAAAGGAAAGGTCACAACTGTGACAGTCGTGACACGGGTTTACCACCATGTCGTTCTCCAAAGCCTTTTCGCCTGCACTGCGAGAAATACGCATTCTGTGCTCGCAGACAGGTGCTGCGTCGGCGGGTACACGGTGAATCCATTTCCTGGGGTCATCTCCGAAGTTCATGCCTCATCTACGCGATTCTACCAGCCAATTTATCCTCTCAAAGTATCCTGCAATCAAACAATATAACCCGGACCTACCAGTGCTCATAAGAGAAGCCAGTGGGACGCCTGCGCGCGTGTTTGCAAGATTTGGTGCGTCTATTCCCTCTCTGAATACTTGGGGTTAACTGGGCAACCGGTAGAGATGGGAGAAGAGAAGCACGTTGAGCTGGACAATCTCTCCGCCCAGGACGTAGAATCGAAAGTCGCATTATTGCTCGGGTCATAGCGGACTATCGTCGCTTTCGCCCTGGACTTTTGTATCGCTCTGAAATGTACAGGAACTCAATAATTCGATCGCTTCCACATAACCTTTCCCAGCATTTGAACACCTCTCGACTCTAGAGCTGGCTCCTTCTTTAGCTCGCACTACCAGGTACATGAAATTATGCAGATTAAGGTCCGTCTTATTACAATAAATTGTCCGTTACTCAGACCATTCCCGCTTCAGGCTCTATCTCTTTCGCCTTTCGCTTGATCTCCTCCAGGATTCCTTCTCCGTGCCTTCCTGCCCGTTCTCGCCCCACCTGTCGGTTGTGCGCTTGCTTCACCTTCTTGAGTTTGAACGCGCTATACAGCAGCGTCAGCCCTCCACAAATGACTGCCGCCGCGACCGTCACTATAATCGTGACCCTGGATGTCGTGACGAATTCTCCATGCTGTGCGCTGTACACATTTACGAGCGTGGAGATGATGCCTGCGAGGGAATTAAGCGCGCCTGGCCTGCGTGGTCGTGAGTCTCAGTGCTATCCTAAAACTGTTTGACGCACAGGAAAATGCGGTTATTCAGCCAGATGTAGTTTCGGTTCCACCGCCACCACAGCCAAAGCATCCCCAGGACACCGATCCCAGAGCACACAAACGCTATGACGAATCTGCGGGCGGAATGAGCTTGCTACGAAGGACGCTACGAAAGAAAACATACAGAGGCACATGCTGCACGGCATCGATCACCGCCTTCTCGTTCTCGTTGTTCACATTCGATCCGAGACTCGTGAACGTCCCGGGGAGGAGCACAAAGCCCGCGAGCAGGATCCACGTGAAGAACGCCGCGAGCATGTTGTGCAGCCGCGGGATGCCGTCGAGCGCGAGAAGCATGTTCATGTAGCGTGTGTTCTGGCTGTCCGCTCGCTGTAGGCCCTTGCGCGGCGCGTGCGTGTGACTTCTGCTGGTGCTGAACGCGGTCCGGTCGGTGTCATTACTGGCCTTTGCAGCGGCTGGCGGCAGCTGGATGTTGTTTTTCATGAACATTATTCGTGAGGGAGATTTAGTCGTGAGAGTGGGATATCATGGTCATCGGGACATGCGGTTCTCTCTTTTGTACCCGCCTTTGCGGCGCTCTCCATTTATGGTTGATGCTCCAACTCCACTGCACTCTCACATTCGCCATTTCACCTCAACAGGATCTAAATGGCCATTCGCCATTCATCTCAGCCGGATTTGACGGGACGATGTGTTGGGTGTTGGCCGCCGAGACCCACTGCGATATTTTCAGAAGCAGGGCCATGTTCGCTTGACAAAAGCGAGCAAAATATTCTGTGGTGATGTCACTTTCGGAGGTTACACAGCCACGTCTGTAAACAGTCGTAAGGTTGTCTGCAATGCTCTTGCACGCAGCGACGCTTTTTGCCAACGCTGTATTCACGGACGTAAAGGATGTTTTGAATTTCTTGAGTACAGTAACAGATTCGGTGGTTCTGGTTTTGGAGAGCTGAACACAGCCACTGGCAATGCGCTGACACAGTGACAAGAACCACGACAACGGCCCTACTCAGCCCTACTCAAGCCAGTCCACAGACTCACAGGCTCATTACCCAGTACTCACGGTCAAAGGCCTTGCCGTGAGCCCGTTTGAAGCACACGTCGCAGAGACTCAATTCCGAGTCTTCAGCCCTCGATGACCAACAAACCAGCGCGAGAGTCGCTTGTTTCCTCTTCCGAGCCGTACCCATTGGTCTTATCGTTGCCCAACGAAATCATATGCGAGATCTTCTTGCACTTCCTTCCAATCTATCCGCTCTGCCCGCCACTTACTGGGACCCTCTCGCCGACTTCTTTAACACACATTTGTCGTAGATGGCGAGAAATTGCGCTGGACACCCCTGCACTCTGGAGGGCCATATCATTCTCCTACCAGCCACACATCCCCCCCGCACAACAGTTCCATATATTCGATATATGGCTCAGCAGGTCCAGTTATTGCCCCCTTTCCATCGAAATGGATGACGGTCGAAATGGCTTGACGGGGAACATATCTGGATTCATCGTAACTGCCGTTCTTCACTGCTCACGCTGGGAGCACCTGAAACTGCATATCGTTGGCAATTTGACCTCAGATTTCCCCGCCATTGAAGGCCCGATGCCTCTGCTCCGTAGCCTAGATCTGAATCTTCGCGACCGCTTCGCTACTTGGACGGCGCTCGTTGGATTTCGAGAGCTGCCTCTACTGCGCACGGTCATTCTCGACCCTTCCCCTCGCCGTGCCTCGAACTTAAAATTACCGTGGGCGCAGGTAACATCACTGACTTTGACCGGTCACTTCTTGCAGCAATGTGTTCCATTTTTACAGCTGACACCCAATGTTGTGCATTGCGAGCTGAAGCTCGATTCTCGTTCCCATTTCAATGACCCTGTACTCCCTAATATCAGGCTTCCGTGCTTGAAATCCCTTGCTTTAGAAGTTCGAGGTCGCACTGTGCTGACTGCCAGTGGGCTCAAGAACCTCATTGTCCCTGCTCTCCGCAGCCTCCGAGTACCGGAGCGATTCTTCATGCCCAACCCCATCGATGCTCTGACCTCATTTATATCGAACTCCGGGTGCATACTGGAGGACGTGCGCATCACAGGCAAGAGATCAGTATCAGGGGACTCTTACCGCACGGCATTTCCCGCGATTCAATTCTCCTTTGACCGGGATGACAACGGCGATAAAACCGATTGTTCGTAGGTATGTTCTGATTTCTTTCGACTTATTCCCACTCATAACCTAGACAGTGCACATCTTCGGTATCTGTTGTAGCTTTTTCAAAATTTTCTCTAGTCAGTATCGAGCGGATATGGTGTCGTCGCTATCCAATGTCCGTAACCTAATCAAATGCACTCCTCGCTCCCCTTCATTCTCATCCCTCAACAAGTTGCTCGACCTCGAGTCCATTGGGGTATCAAGCTGCACTTCGAGTTCTCCACCCTGCAACTCTGTGTTACACAAGGTATTCCAGCTTCGTGAAAACGCAAAGTTTACTTGCCGGACTAAGTCAAATTGACTCCCGGCTCGACTGGAGTACTGATCTTCTTCTTGCGCCATTTTCCCTCCCCCGACATATTAACTCTTTTTTTTTTGCCGGCGTGCTATCTTGAGTTTGTGTGCGACAGTGCAAGGATAAGGCTTGAAATGCGAACGGGCAAGCGAGCAGATAAACTTTGTTGGAATTCTGCCCAATACCCGGCCAGCGTGATCATGAACGCACTTTTCTGCGAAACCCTCCACAAAACCCGGATTTTGTGAGTGAGAAGTTACATATGCATATCTGTGTACTATAAAGTGCTCCGTTTGAGATCAACATAGTAGTACTATATTCAGATGCGTTTACAGCCGCGCGCGGACGCCCGCTCCTACTGTTGTGCCCGGGGCGCTGTCGGCGTCTAGCTGCGCCCGCAATAGCCGGCGCAGGATCTTCCCGCTTGGATTTCGCGGGATCGCACTGGTGAAGCGGATGCCTCCCGTAAGCCACTTGTGCTTCGACTTCGCGTCTGCGACATGCTTTAAAGTCACGAATGTTCGATTTTAAAAATTCAACCAAAAACACGTGACGCGAACCATACCTTGAAGATAGTCGTACGGAGTTCATCGGCGAGACGGGCGTTCGTATCTGCGGCGGCTGCGAGCTCGGGTTGGAGGACGATGAACGCCATGGGAAGCTCGCCGGAGTAGTCATCTGGGACACCGACTACAGCGGCATCGACGATGCTTGGGTGTGTGAGCAGATGGCCTGAGGTTGAATTACCCATGAGAATTTGAGGCAATTGACCGAGCGACGCACGTACCCTCCAGTTCAGCAGGAGGTACTTGAAGGCCTTTCACCTGACCGATCCTCAACACAAAGAAATACACGACGTAAAAAATATTGAGCACCTTGATCAGTTCCTGATGTTGACACAAATGTTAAATTGCAAACGATGAAGAATCGAGGGTCCATACCTTGATACGTTCAATAACAAAGATATCCCCGTCTCGGAAGTATACTTGATCTCCGGTCTTGAGCCACCTGAAAAAGGTTGTCAACTTCGTTCATGCGCATCGTTTTATGAACCCGAACCCGTCAATAAACGTCTCCTTTGTCCTATAGAACGGTCAGTGCACCAGAATCGCACGGAAGAATCGCACGTCCACATACGCCTGTTCATTGCCGTAGTAGCCGAGGGCAACCTGCTCGCCCCTCACATACAGCTCTCCCGCTTCCATCTCCTTCGCGAGCGTCCCGTCCGGCTTGACCACTTTTCCCAACGTGCCCGGCAACAATTGCCCACCACTCCAAGCGTCCCAATTTTCTGGGTCAACGGGAACTAGGGAACCACTGAGCATACATGCTCAGCTCTCGAATAAGTTGCATTCACCATGCCAACTGTGCCGCAAGTTTCCGTCAGGCCTGAAACAGAATAGCGTCCGTCAGATTCTAAGTAATGAATCCAGCTAAATTAGAGGGAAAAAACAAACCATATCCTTGCCCCAGGTGCACATTGGGCAAAACCTCGAGAAGTTCTTGCGTGAGCGTCGCACTGAGGGGTGCTGCTGCGACGATGCAGTACCGCACACTAGACAGATCGTAGTGTTTTACCGCTGGGTGCTAAAATGGTGCCAGTCGCATTAGAAAGTTATTTCATGATATGGAATCGCACCACACCTTGCAGAGGAGCACCGCCTGCGGTGGGACGAGGCTACAACGCGTGTTTCAGGCACAGAACGGGGGGAACCGAAGTATCGCACGTCAGGTGTGTTATTCGGTATCGTTGGATGCTTGCTAAAAATTTCTCAAAGTTGAATTTCGGGGTGAGGACCAATGTAAGCTGGAAAAAGTCAAACAACGGCAATGAAAACTGGAGGAGGCGTACACCAGCGTATATCATGTAATGAAGCTGCAAGCGATGAGAACGGGCCCATATTTCGGTTGAACTACGCGTACATTGTAAACCAGACCATATATATCTGCGGAAAATCTCGAGATTAGGTGGAAACTGTTAGTGACAAGGGACGTACGATACAAAGGAAGAACTGAAAGAGATATTTAGTTTCAAGACGATAAACCAGCAACTGGGCTTACATCCACAACAAATATCCCCGAGTCTGAACCGACGTTCCGCCGCAGGTGCATAAGATTCATTAATCCGATTAAAAGTTGCCGACTGGATTACAATGCTTATCACATTGTAGTGTGAGATCGCTACCACCTAATGGGACATGGTCAGAAATAAGAGGGCCGGAAGCTCTCAGCCCAAACTTTTTGCGTTCCTGTAGTGCCCGAGGACGGTGCGAGAAAGGCGATCTTACTTTTCGCTTCTCCTTGGGTCAGTACCCTCTCATTAAATCCCGGCAATGATGATCCTTCGTGTATCAGATCGTAAAGGTTTCTAACACCTGCTGGTGCGGATGATCCGACAGTATCAATTATGACGATACGGCCGGAATGAAGCCCGACAACAGCGGTGGCCTGGAGAACCGAGGAGAGACAGTCGGTATGGACGAATATTATCGAAGGCATAGCAATCTGGAACTGATGAACTGGAAATTCGAGTCAGCCTTTGCGCCAGAAACCAGCGCTACATGATGTACCAAGTTCCCCAGGAGTCAGCATTGGGCCCAATGTCCTATTCAAAGACTGTATTTATACCCTAGATCAGACAAGCACGGATCACCTACGCGACAATTCCACCAAGTCGATGCATCGCCCACACGCAAGGTCCGTAGTCTAGTGGGGATATATGCATGAGCCAAATCCCTGCGATAGGAGGTAGAGGGCGAACCGATATGATTCGGACTCATTATTGTTGCTATGACCTTCGTCTGAGAAAAAAGCGGGGAAGGAAAGGACGTGAGTAGCAGACCTATGGTATTTTCACCTGCGGTAAAACCTGAATAACCTATTTTTTCTGAATAAACAGTCGTACCTATATTCCAATGGAAACGCAGCGCAGCCGCAACGCACTGAGTTCGGTCTCGCAGCTGAAGTGAATGGTGGGTCCATTATATATTACGAACGGGACAATCTTACCTCCTCGAGCATTACTTTCTGTCCACTGTCGTCGTCTATGAGACAAGGAGTGCCAGCCAGACGCTGAGGATGTGTGACATGCTGAGAGATGCCGTCCAACAGAAATTGTGGGACAGTCAAGTTGTCGGGAGGGCTAGCCAAGCTTTGTCCACTATGTATGAAAGTGTTCGACATCAATGGGGGAGGAGTTTCTCAAAGTCTGAGTGCGACTTATAAACCAGTTGAGGTTAGT
>JARJLF010001826.1:0-60503 GCA_029378395.1 Mycena leptocephala
TCCACATGTTCAACTCGAGATCTTCCATCGTCGACCGCGTGGCTTTCAGTAAATTCAGTGTGTCCCCTTCGCGTCCCCCCAGCTCGCGCCACATTCGTTTCTTCTGGTCCCGGCCCAGCACACCGCGTTGGCCGCCCCACTTGCCGACGATCCACGACCACAGAAGCGCTTCGCGGTGCCGCTCTATCACGAAATGCGTCGCCATGAAAATCGTGTTTACTTCCAATTCCTCTGGTGCGTTGTGCGACCCGCGGAACTGCGAGAACGGCGTTGCTGCGAAATAGGACCCGAATGTCAGTGACATCTCGTGCATCAGCGGGACCGAGAGCGCGCGCGCGTTATGCTGCGTGTAGGGCCGCTTCCGCAGTCCGAAGCGCTGACCTGTACATCGGTCGCGAAGATCAGCTGTAAATCAACGTGTTGAACATCGACTAACTCATCAGATGCGAGCTCCACCCGAGCGACCGCCACTCTCCATTGCCGTCCGCATCACCGGACGCGTCACCTCCAACCAATAGATGAGGCTGGATGCGAAATACAGGGCCATATAGTGTGCTGTGGAACGCTGACGGTGGGATGGGCATCATCAGGAATTGATCGTCGTTCAATGCCACGCTGAGTGAGACGTCAGCAACATTTGCCGAAAATCTGAGTGGGCGCTCACATGTTGTCCGCGACTATTTCAGGATTAAGCTGTGGTACTGCGACTCGACTGCGTGACTAGATGTACGTTCAATCCATAATCAAACATGGAGTCGATCATGAATAGTACCTGTTGAAACTGGGAATAACTTTGCCTAACCAGTCAATCGCATCCGCGGACGTCAAGCTGGAACCAGGTCTCCCCGTGAGCCGGAAGATCTCCGTATCTGCGACGCTATTAATAATTGCGGGAACACGGAGATGGGTACACACCGTGATGTAAATGAATAGAAGGGTGATGATCTGGGCTGTGGAATGCACACTGGATGTCCAGCCACTGCGGAACAAGGCCTAGGCGCCATCCGTGATCAGTATTGTTCGGGTTGGGATGGGGCACGTCCGCGGTGATGACATGCCAGCGGGTGTGTGGCCAGCTCTCGGTTGCGAGGCGCGCGGCGCGTAATGAATAGCGCAACTCGTCGTGCTCCCGAAATCGAGCCTCCGTTGTTGTGTAATTCGTGGCAGCCAACAGCTCCGCGCGTGCTTTGACGTGGAGTGGGTCCCTGGAAAATTTGTAAATTTAGGCTGTGTTAAATATAAATCCGGAACAAAAAATAACGAAACGCACGATCCGTTAACCCACACGTAGACGAGATCAACGATGGCGTCCTGCACCATGCCCTCTGCGCACGGGTCGTCCCTCCGGCACCCATCCGCATCGTCCGGCCCCTCGCCTGATCGGTCGCACAATTTGGTTTACGAGGTATCCGGGGGGGGATGGATGGACGAAAGGGTGGTATACGAGCGTCCCTAGGAGCTCGGTCACCGGCGCCCCGACTTTAGGCCCCGGGCGCGCGAGTACTGGGGGAGGAATGACGGGGGGTGGATTCGGAGTATCAATTCCCATTTGCTGAACAGCCACATACTCTATTGGCGGCTGGCTGAGTATGAAGGAGATGCTGGTGAGGGAGAGGACGACAATTAGGAGTGTCGCAGTACATATTGTCCTGATTCTCAATCGACTTCGATTGAAGAGGAGTTTGTGGAGATCCGGGGGGATCCATCCAAGTGGTGTCGGGGCATAATGGGCAATGGCGCCGTCAGAGCGACTGCGCCACATAAATATCACTCGGTAATAATAGTCATGTTGCAGAGGTTATATTTAGCTCCTCTAATTTTGCGCACACGACCACTCGCACTCCCAAATTTAGGCGTAACAAGCGGCTGCTCGGCCGCTTCGCAGCCTTGCATCCTCCTTGTAAATGTCAACTTGAATACTCATATTGAGCCGATGTTGAGCATTGACTGTGCGCGTTTCCGCTGATCAACGCTGAAAATACACCAACCATATTATCAACGACTGCCTACTGGGCCAGTCGCGGCAGTGGGCCATTTGCATAATGGAAGGCGATGCATAGAGAAAGACCTATGGCATGATCCGCGACCTATGGGGACTCTCTACGTCAAATTTGGCCGCAATAGCGATCAAAAGCAGTGCAATATTCATCAGCAAACCCTGAGGCTCTTGTAGTGCAGGTCCATATCTCTGTAGCACTACATAGCACTACATAGTGATACTCAACTATGGAGGGCTACAGAGTACTACATAGCACTACAGGAAAATCAGGTTTTGCTGATGGCCGCCGCCCGCCTTCTTGATGGTGATGGCGGCGTGTGACATCATTCTAGTATCTCCGAACACCACTGATCTTTCTCCTGCCCATTTCTCCTCCAATTCTTCACCGATTCACAAGGTCTGGGGCTCGTTCTGATCCCTTGATCTTGGGGAATGTCGTAGGCCTATCCAATCCATCACCACCTTCCAGTATCGTCTCCCAGAACCTCGTGGAAGATCTCTATTTGATCTCCAGTAGTCCACAGCGGCAACCGTTACAGTGAACGCTACGGGCTAGAACTTCTATACTGGATTCTAGATATGAATAATCCCCACCCCCACTAATGGGCTTTTACCGACCTTATTTCCTCGTCACAGCGAGGTACATGCCAAAATTCCCCGCATTCCTTTCATGTATAGCTGAGCTTTTTGTGAGAGGTTTTTAGTGAGTGGATGCTGCTCTTTGCTGACAAGTACATGCCAATACATCCTATTTAGCCATGTGTACCGTCTTTTCCAGCAAAAACCCGCGCTGTGCTTCGTAGAGCGCGCCATTCAATCCACACCCCGATTTCACCCATCATCCTTGGCTTCGAGAGGTGGCTGTCTCGAAACAAATCAATGAATAATATATCATAGACGAGCAGAGCAATACGCACACCCAGAAACTAGTCCGCTAGGGCTGCGCAGCGACGGACCACCGCCACTCGCGCGGGAGCGCGCGCTTGAGCTCCTCATCAATCGGCCCGTAGTCCGCCAAAGAAATCGCGAATTCCGAAAGGGGGTTTGTGGGCGAGCGCGTAACGTGCGAGGGATGCCTCTCATCGCGGCCGCGGCGGCTAAGAGCATGGAGAGGAGGCCGATTACGACGTGTGGTGAGCTGCGGATAAATGAATGGGATGGAAGGTAGAACAGAAACAGAATGACGATGAGGGCTACACAGGCCCGGGGAAGCGACATACGAATAGACGTACTGAACGGTTGAATGGCCACCAAGGACATTGACCCATACCTTGATGTTCAGGCTCCATTCCTCACCCTGTCGTTGGGAATCAGATTGGAATGGAATTTGTAAAGAATACACCGAACGCACCGTTACCGGCATCACCCACGCACGTTTGCCCAAAATATTGCTCCAAAACGCCGTGATGCTGCATAAAATGAGGAGGGACAGGTAAAAGCGAGCAGTCACGTATATGGCAAAAACCTCGAGATGCGATGCTACTCCGCGCGCACTATGCTCCAGCAGCGAGAATGAGAGAACGGAGAATTGAATCGCGAGATTGTTGCGTGGATTATGCATTTTATCGATCTGTTGAAGCGCGTCTTGTTGAACCGACGCAGGGATAGGTTTGAGACGTGAGTCGAATTTGAGACTCAACTTGCGTCGTCGTTGAGGCAGGAAAATCCTAAGTCGTTGAGAGCTGCGGCGTTGTTGTCAGTCTAGATCCTTGTTCAGTTTTGAGGAGCAGATGGCCGGACGATAAATGAGCACGGCGATCGTAGCAGTTCCATAGCAGCCTTGAACAGACTTGCTGATCGAGATTTTGAACACCTTTGCTCTTCATAAGTCTTGGATCTTGCGGAGGTTGAACAGTACATAGGAGCGGCCATCAACGATGATGGGTGGAAGAAGGAAACACCGTCTTGCCATTGCCACACATCTTGCTGTATGTATGCCTCAAGCACTGTTAGCTATTTTAATCGAGAGTGGAGGAAAGCAGCGTCGAATTGCAATAGCTGGAGGGCGCGAAGATGATGGGAGGAGGGAACGAAGGAATTAGATGCAAGTGTTCCTCTTGAGTGGGTCTTGAGCGGCGATCCACGGTTGTGGAATGGCTTTGCCGGAGGTCGGCAGAGTTTAACACTGATCGGCGAACTCGTTTTCATGGTAAAGCGAACCAAATCTAGGATAGTTGGGAACGTGGTTCGGAAAAAGGCGGACTGACTTGATGGCGAACATCTGCATACTGATTCGAGGCATCTGCTTACGATACGGGTAATACGGGGGTAATAATAATAATAATAATCATTCGACGGACACCTTCCTTTTGAGTGGGACTTGAGCGCGCCGATGGAGCCGCAGAAAAGCACGAAAAACGGAAAGTGGAAGTTAATTCATGATATTCAAAATCAAACGTGAGAAGTAAAGCCTTGAGGCAACCGAGACAATGGTTAATCGGAAATGGAATGGACATACGGCAGCTGCTGGGCGAAGTGTGAGAAAAGGAAGAATATAAACATGTGCACATAAAATCAGGGCATCTGCTTAAGATACGAGTAATTATGAATTTTGTGGCATGTACTCGCAAAGGTGGATGTTTGGATGCTCATATACTCCAATACCGCATCATAGAGGGACATTCTCTTGACTTTTGAGCTTGCGAGCCTGTTGCTTAGCCGCCTTGCTTAGCGTTGCCAAGCCCAAAAGCCGAAACAAGACGCAAATCAAATGTCAAAACACTGATGGAGGTATTCCTAACATGTGATGGTAACAAGGGAACTTGATAGCGGGGATAAGGTGGTATATAAAGGCCAATGTTCACTGCATGGAGGTCCCTTGTGACAGCGCCCTGACTCTGCTACTGCAATCCTTCCATAAAAACTTGTCTGCATACACCGTGAGTAAAATCCTTATAAAGATCAGCTGAACTAATAATGTGGTAGATGGCGGCTGTCAATACAAGAGAAAATCCTAATCCAAAAGCGGGTCATTCTGAAGATGTGATGCAATCCTATGCAGAGCATGTGAGTATGATGGAATAGGGAAACAGTATACAGGAGATAATGGTTAAACCAGATAATGGCAAGACTTAGACCTGAAGACTATTATGCTAATGAAGCTTGGGATCTTCACTGTCTTGGATACAGTTACACTAATCAGTATAAAGAGCTGGGCAACCCAAAAGATCTTGAGGCAGCATTATCATACAAACAGGCAGCTGTGGACCTCATACCTGAGGGCCATCCTCACAGGGCTTACCATCTGCAAAGTCTTGCAATCACCTACACTAATGGGTATGAAAGACTGGGTGACCTAAAATATGTTGAGGCAGCATTGCAGCATGACCAAGCAGCTATGAATATCATACCTGGAGGCCACCCTCACAGGGCTCAGCATCTGATGAATCTTGCAGTTTCATACTCTTATCGGTATGACAGGCTGGGTGACTTGAAAGATCTGGAAGCAGCACTGCAGAATAATCAGGCAGCTGTGGACCTTACACCACCAGGCCATCCTGATGAGGCTCAACGTCTGCAGAATCTTGCAGCATCATATGCTAATCGGTACCAGAGGCTGGGTAACCTGAAAGACCTAGAGTTAGGATTGCAGCACAGACAGAAAGTGGTGGATCTTACCTCAAAAGGGGATCCTAACAGGGCTCAGCATCTACAAAGTCTTGCAGCATCATACACTAGCCAGTATTGGAGGCTGGGTGACCTGAAGGATCTCAAGACAGCACTGAGGTACAACCAGGCTGCAGTGCGCCTTACACCTAGAAATCATCCTCACAGAGCTCGGCATCTGCAGAGCCTTGCAGTATCTTATTCCAGTTGTTATCAAAGACTGGGTGACCTGAAAGTCCTTGAGGCAACATTAAAGTGTAGACAGGCAGCTGTGAACCTTACACCTATAGACCACCCCAGTAGGGCTACATATTTGCACAGCCTTGCATTATCCTACACTAGTCGGTATCGAAGACTAGGTGACCTGCAAGATCTTGAGACAGCATTGCAATACAAGCAGATGGCTGTGGATCTTATTCCTACAGACGATCCTGACAGGGCTGGACATCTACAGAGCCTTGCACTATCATATATTAATCGGTATCGGAGGTGTAAAAAGCAAGATGACCTTAAGCTTATACACACTCACTTTAAGGCCTCCTTAAGTCTAATTACCTCCAATCCAGAGTCATCCTGGGAAAATGCTTTGTATTGGGCTATATTTGCTTCTCAATACCAGCATGAATACTGTATAACTGCCTTTGAATATGCATTTTGCTTGCTCCCTGAGATTCTTTGGATTGGTCATTCCATTTCAGTTCGCCATGAAGCTATACAAAGACTGGAAGTCTCTCAAAAGACCTCTACTGCTATAAGGACCTGTATTAATCTCTTTGCTCTCACATCTGCTATAGAAATCATGGAGCAAGGACTAGCAATAATATATCAACAAATGCTCCAGCTTAAAACAGCTGTGGATGAACTTCCTTCTGAACAGGCTCTAACTTTCCAACACCTTTCAAGAGAACTGTACACTAAAGGTTCTGATCCTTCCATGAACCTTGTGAACAAGAGAAATGATTTAATCAAAGATATCCGCAAGCAACCAGGCTTTGAATTTTTCCTGCGTCCCAAACCATATATGGTCCTTTGCCATGCATCTCAAGGAGGACCAGTTATCATCTTGAACAGCCACAAAAATGGTTGTGATGCAATTATACTTCTCAATTCAGCAGAGCCAGTTCATGTTCCATTAGATGTGACACTCAAAGCACTAGAATCGCAGAAGACATTGCTTGACCAATTACTTGGCCACTGTAATGTTAGAATTCGGGGTGAATCAGAATCCACCAGACTCTTTGGCCATCAAGAGTTGTTTACAATCAAATCCTCCACAGAGTGTTTTGAAGAATTATTAACCTGGCTCTGGACTAGTATAGTTAGCCCAATATACAAGATGCTAGACATGGTGAGTACAAGGATCATACACTTCCTAACATTACCTGATTTCCATAGCGCAACATTCATAATGGCAGACTGTGGTGGCTTCCAACTGGAGCATTTACCAGGCTCCCTCTCCATGCTTGTGGTCCAACTGATCAGTTCATTCACTCATATACAGCAACACTAGGTTTCCTTTTGGATGCCTATTCCAAAAACTTGCCAAAGAGTACACTTAAAGTTGGTATCACTGGAGTCACTAGTACTGGGTCAGGAAGAGACAGACCTCTCCCGGGAGTAGAGCAAGAAATCAAGAATATTTCTTCTGTGGTGCCAGTATTACAGGTGGAGTGTCTCAAAGACGAGGAATCAACAGTAGATGCTGTTAAGTGTCAGCTAGAAAACTGTGCTTGGGTTCATTTGGCCTGTCATGGAACACAGGATTTAACTGAACCAACAAAAAGCTACCTCCTGCTGTATGGAGGAAATTTAGAGCTGGAGACAATTCTTCGGATGCCTCTTTCAAAGGCTGAGGTTGTATTTCTTGCTGCCTGTCAAACAGCTATGGGGGATAGCAAACTGGTCGATGAATCATTTCATCTTGGTGGAGCATTTATTGCTGCAGGCTTTCAAGGAGCAATTGGCACCTTGTGGTCAATGAATGATCAGGATGGCCCTCTTGTTGCAAGGCACTTTTACTCTCATCTGTTTTCTAATGGTCGCCAGCCTCAAGCAAGTGATGCAGCTGAGGCTTTACATCTTGCAGTCAAGGAGTTACGGAAGAATGCTTCATATGAGCGCTGGATCCCATTTATTCACATGGGTGTTTGACAGGGTTCCACACCCAGCTCTGGGTCTTATGTGCTATCTATGAATGCCTATTTTTAAGCTTCCATACATGCTGAAGTTAGTCCATTCAATTGGACACATCATCATTCAACTGATGATTGTACTCATATGAAACCTTTCTCACCATGTCTGACTAGCTTGGTTTGTGTTATGTAGTTTCTGAATCTTCGAATGAAATATAATTTAGTATTCATGTCTCATATCCAGCCCATGTATCAAATATACTGTGTTGGCAAGGGTAAGATCTTGATACAACTTGAAAATCCTAAACCATCTTGTCAAGTACTTAAAAAAGTACTTGTTCTTTTTATATCTTGGATGAGGTTTTCAAAGGCTGGTCAAAAAAGGGTCGCAATCTATAGATTACAGCCAATGTCGGAACCGAAGGCGCGGTCAAAAAATTCCTGATTTGGGATGTTTCCGAAGAATTCCCCATAACTCAGTCAGTTCTTAACGGATTGACATGAAACCTAGTTAGTTTTGCTAGACTAATTCATGCCAAATCAGTGACAGAAAGAAACTTATGAAAATATCTCATATCGGATGATCTGCGATTTTGGGCTATTTTGGGATTGAATGTGGTCTAGAGGGATCGGGACATGTTCAAATGGTCTAGTTTTTTGAGACAAATAACCTGAATAGATTTAGAAGGATGTCATAGAGTCAGAATTTTAATTGCGGCACTTGGTGGCTTGTAATTATTTTGGGCCCGTTGGCTATTCAGAGCATCTGGTCAATATTGGGTAACTTGAAGCCACCAAGTACCGTGATTGAAATCCCGGCTCTATGACATCTTTCTAAATCTATTCAGGTTATCTGTCTCAAAAAACTAGACCATTTGAACATGTCCCGATCCCTCTAGACCACATTCAATCCCAAAATAGCCCAAAATCGCAGATCATCCGATATGAGATATTTTCATAAGTTTCTTTCTGTCACTGATTTGGCATGAATTAGTCCAAATAAAATGTAAGCATGAACATTTACCTATTCCATGACGGTATGCAATATTTAATCCATATAATTCCTACTTCATTCTGTCAGAATAAAATATTCGAGTGCTTTCCGAAAAATCGAGTCCGTGGAATCACAGTGAACGCAAAAATGGTATATACTATCTGAAAGTACTCGAAAAACGGATCTCATCCATATATTGGTCAACCTACATCCATAGAGTTCTGAGCTCACAATATCTCTTGCAAGTTGGTCACTTTAGCATTTTTTGAGCAGAAATGCTAAAAATGGCCACTTGGACGCCACGCCCTGAGCTCAGAACTCTGTGGATGTAGGGTGACCAATATATGGATGAGATCCGTTTTTCGAGTACTTTCAGATAGTATATACCATTTTTGCGTTCACTGTGATTCCACGGACTCGATTTTTCGGAAAGCACTCGAATATTTTATTCTGACAGAATGAAGTAGGAATTATATGGATTAAATATTGCATACCGTCATGGAATAGGTAAATGTTCATGCTTACATTTTATTTGGAGTGATTTGGCCCAGAAATGACCGAAAACACTATGTGACATTTCTTTTGTCGATATAGTGTATAAGACATCGGAGCAGAATAATCCCGGAGGCTCCCTTCCTCCTCTTCCACCCTCGCGGACCTATCGCCAGCCCCTAGATCTAAACCGTAGAGCGCTGTCCTAGCAAGTTCAATCTGAATGCCGATAACGCATGGTATTCCTCTTCGCCATCAGGCCTACTAATTTGCCGATGCCGCCGCGACCTCGTGGCCACAGCCGCCCATAGCCATCATCGTGATAGGACCCGAGCCATCGTCAGCCATCGCACGCCATCGCTCGCGGCCGATGCTGTGACCTACATTGGCAGCAAAATGCAAAACATTTTTCGCCAAAAAACTTGAAATGCTCAACCAGTGTGACATTTCAAATTCTCATAAATTATAGCGTGCATATATAGATATGTTCTGAGCGGCAATCTACAAAACAGGGTGTTGCTATCCGTGGAAACACCGACCCGATCACATCCGGATAAACAGACCCGATCACATCTAGGAAATTCTGATCCCGCAGCGGTCGCATTTATGTTGCACATCCCAGCTGAAGGAGAAAGTAAACTACCATTTTGAATGAAGAGAGAACATAAGTGCAGACGTACAAGAGAAAGATGAGCCCGAACGGAAAGAAGATAACTGCCATTACGATTCCGAAGACGCCTGGCGGAATCATAGATACTGAGCAGGAGCAGTACTAAAAAGCTGAAATGGTGTGCATACCGAATTTTTTGCTGGGTTGGTGAATTCCCTGTGCACATTGTACATACACTGGTCATTGTATTAGTGAATGAGAATGAATAAAGAGAAAAGCCAACTCACAATTGGCGCGATATTGCTCTGCAACTGCGATGGGATTGGGTTGTGGCGTATATTGTTGCTGCTGAGGTGCGTATTGTTGTTGGGGCGGATACTCTTGAGGCGGATAGCCTTGGGGCGGATATCCTTGAGGTGCAGGCTGCGGCTGATATCCTGGCTGCACAATTGTATGAGTGCCCTGGGGTGTGGGGGAGGACAGATACGGAGGTGCATCTCTGTCTTGTGGATACAGAGTCGACATGAAGGAGATGGGAGAGGGCGTTGATTTTTGCTTTGCAGATCGGCAATCAGTCTAAAGCTTTTTAAACTAAGTCCTTCACTGAGCGTCTATTCATGGAGCGCGCAGGGCGCAGGGGTGCCGGTAACCATGGTGAACATACAACTGATTTTGATGCAGTTCTTTTCGAAACTGTTCGGTAAAAGCTGAAAAGGCTGTTGTCCATTATTTCTCCGTCTTTTAAGCCGAGATACTATTGATGCAGTTCTTTCCGTAACTGTTCGGGAAAAGCTGAAAGGCTGTTGTTCACTTCTCCGTCTTTTGAAGCTGACGTTCTTAAAGGCTGATCTGAATGTCTTCGTCAACAATCTCCTTGTAGTTAAGGTTTGATAGACCCAAATAGGAGGCTCATGAAAGGCAAACTTGATGTAGCGGCCCATTATGTCGATGACGTCCGTCGATCTTGACCCTCCCCTCTCTACGAAACTCACCGGACTTTGAGGCATAATCGCGCCTGCCAATATCTGGCCAATACATGGTGTATTATGGTGTATGAGCCAAATAATGGCCTGGGCTTTTCTGCTACTCATTTCCTCTCCAAGACAGCGCATACAGACCTTATGCAAAGTCTGAGCAGACAGATTTCATGGAATGTGAAAGGAGGGCCTCATTTCTCGTTAAAATTTCTCTAATCGACTTGAGTGGACATCGAAAACTCGGCTTCCTGAACCTCACGAGGAACTCAAGAGAGTGAGAGTTTAGTCGAAATGCGACTCCCCAAGGGAGCCCCAGCGGATTAAGGTGCATAGGTATAGTAAGGTATAGAGGACAGAAAGAGAAGGAGGTGACGGCAGCAGAAGTAAAAGTGGAGTGAGGGGATGGAGGAGTGAGAAACGGGTAACTAACAACAGTAGGGTAAGAGGTAGATGAAAATCAACTGGGGTGGGTAGAGCGCGAAACTAGTGATGCGTGAAGCTTAGTTCTTGGAACAAAATACAAAGTAAATAAATCGTTGTACCTAATGACACATGAAGGCTCGTGAAGGAGCGGTGGCTCTGAGAGTCTGGTGGTGCACTAGAAGATTTAATAGCCAACTAGACGAGTCCCAGTTAAAATAGAGTACGACTCGAGCTAACTTACTGCGGAGTGCTGCAGCAATTCGGACGTGAAAGGCTGGCGAATACTGGGTGGCTGGATTCAACGGAGAGAAACTGATATAGGCAACGGTCTCGAATCAGCTTCCTAATGCACAGCTACCAGTCTGGAGTAGACTGACCTAGAGCGAGCAACAAGGAAGCGGGAGATGAGTAACTCCTTCTGTGAAGTCATGAGAACGAACAGAGAACTGACACTAGAGACGAATGTAACGTACCCCTCCCACTGCGAAGCTCTTTGCCGAATATTGTCGCTGTTGAGATGGAGGTATTTGAGCCCGCGGAATGGCGGCTTGCCAAACGTTGCAAGCGACGGCATTCTATTGAATTCACGATGTCAAATCCCCACTGCGTAAGGATAGGATACCTTATTTATGGCGAACGTTCGTGCGCGTTGCCGATCCACGCACTCTGGCGCTCTTGCGACGTATGAAGAGCAAAATATTCCCTTGTGAATTCGCGGATCTGCTGCGACGAATACAGCGGGGCCCGGGTCGAGGGTTCTAAATCATAGTGATTATTGGGAAGCAGGGAATACGACGCAGTACGACGAGTCGACTGACGTGGCAAGTATGGAAATAAAGTCCACCAGTCTTGGCATGGGAGACATCTCTCAAGCTTCCTTGGGAGACGTTTTTGGACCCTAGTGGATACCAAGCTTTCAGGTAGAACCATGGCTTTGGGGGAAATACCCACTGGGATGCGACACATAAATCGCAGTATCGTACATTGAACGCCTCAGGGTCCTCGAAGGGAGCGAAAAATATCTGAAACAGGATATGAGAATTTTCACAAGCAAGATCGCGAGACTTGCAGAGCAGAGACCACCAAAAACAAAGTGCGCCCATTGTAATTCAGACCGCGAACGGGAGGTAAACCACCGTTAGCACCCGCCTCCTCGAATGCCTGCCGCCAGATTGGGCCGGCATTTGACCGACTGGTAAGGAAGATACGAATGGATTTACTGGTCCTGCTGAGTGTGTATAGATCCTGCGGACCTAAATTCCAGCAAATCTAACCAAAGAATTCAGGACAAAACCACGCAGATTGCGTCAACGTGGCTTCGAATGATCACCTCAGCGAGAATGTCTTGTGGTAGCCAGGGCAAGGATGCGGCGGCTTCCGGATATTCTGGTGTACACTATATCAACAAAAGAAATGTCACATAGTGTTTTCGGTCATTTCTGGGCCAAATCACTCCAAATAAAATGTAAGCATGAACATTTACCGATTCCATGATGGTATGCAATATTTAATCCATATAATTCCTACTTCATTCTGTCAGAATAAAATATTTGGGTGCTTTCTGAAAAATCGAGTCCGTGGAATCACAGTGAACGCAAAAATGATATATACTATCTGAAAGTACTCGAAAAACGGATCTCATCCATATATTGGTCAACCTACATCCATAGAGTTCTGAGCTCACAATATCTCTTGCAAGTTGGTCACTTTAGCATTTTTTGAGCAGAAATGCTAAAAATGGCCAACTTGGACGCCACGCCCTGAGCTCAGAACTCTGTGGATGTAGGGTGACCAATATATGGATGAGATCCGTTTTTCGAGTACTTTCAGATAGTATATACCATTTTTGCGTTCACTGTGATTCCACGGACTCGATTTTTCGGAAAGCACTCGAATATTTTATTCTGACAGAATGAAGTAGGAATTATATGGATTAAATATTGCATACCGTCATGGAATAGGTAAATGTTCATGCCTACATTTTATTTGGAGTGATTTGGGCCAGAAATGACCGAAAACACTATGTGACATTTCTTTTGTCGATATAGTGTATTGAGCTCTGATATGTCGCACGAGCGGCACATTCTAAGATGAAACTTCCACGTTCTGTCCGCTCAGACTGCGGTGCTACGGTCAGGGTTTTGGCTGTCGCCGACGCGTTGCCAGAGGCTGGACCAACTAACACTTCCGCTACCGATTTCAGCGCTCGCCTCGATCCCGGTGGCAGGACGCTTGTTCGTGTTACCCGCTTTGGAGGTTTCACGAGTCGATTCAGCACACAAGGACTCTACAAAATTCGTAGTTTGTTGCTTCCGACCACCAGAGAATGTTGGTCGAAACTGGTAAGAAAGCAGGAGAGCTTTCGCTGAGAAACGCGATCAATTCCAATTTCCGCCAAACGCGGGGGGGCAATATCTACCGGGTTCCTCCCAAACTTCATTTTACCGAATTACTATGATCAGCATCAGAGTGCAACTCTTTTGGCAATGTAAAATGTTGGTTGTGTACCTCCAGAGACGGCCGAAATTTAAACGACGTGAACTTCAAGTTGTAGAATACAACAAAAGTCAGGAAATTCGAGAGGGTAGATGAGCAAGGTTATGGCCCAGGCCAGAAAGTATACGGGACAGGGCAGGACACCGTATGCCATGAATGTGTTCCACGGTTAAGGCGCCGATCCCTACCACATGTGTAGGCCAGAATAGAGGCACGTTCAACCTTCTGTGGGCATCTCAACAAATTGCTGTCTGGACAAAAAAAAAGTCGAGCCCTTACTTTACGCGCCGGAAGTCACCCGTGACCGTACTGAGTGCCGGTGTTAACGGGAATCCCGCGTATACAACACGGATCCTTTTCACGTTCATGTCAAAATCTTTTAATCGGCTCTCGGAAGGGGAGCGGAAATTGTTATCTGCGCGTTAATGTGCCGAGCCCTACCACATGTGTAGGCGAGAATGGAGGCATGCCCAACCTTCTGTGGGCATCTCAACAAGTCGCCGTCTGGATATAAAAAAGGTTGAACCCTTACTTTACGCGCCGGAAGTCACCCGTGACCGTACTGAATGCTGGTCTTAACGGGAATTCCGCGTATGCATCAGATCTTTTCACGTTCATTTCAAAAGCTTTTAATCGGCTCTCGGAAGGGGAGCGGGAATTGTTGTCTGCGCGTTAATGCGCCGATCACTACCACATATGTAGGGAGAACGGAGGCACGTTCAACCTTCTGCGGGCATCTCAACAAGTCGCCGTCTGGATATAAAAAAAGGTCGAACGCTTACTTTACGCGCCGGAAGTCACCCGTGACCGTACTGAATGCTGGTCTTAACGGGAATCCCGCGTATGCAACAGATCCTTTTCACGTTCATGTCAAAAGCTTTTACTTGGCTCTCGGGAAGAATCTTAAAAGCAGAAACTCGTCTACGCTAACCCAACGGTCCAGCCTGGATGCTAAGACGCGATTTGAAGGTTGTTCGGATCTGTCCCGCGCTCAACAGGTGTCACGGATACCTCTTAAAACACGTAGCAGGCGTTCTCTTTACCCCAAATTGTTCGTGAACCCTATGCTGATATTAATGCTGTCTGGACCCTAGAAATTCGTAATCCCGCGAGAAGCACCGAACTATGTGCTGGAGAAGCGTCATCCCTCCGGTGAATTTAACAAATCCTAATCAGGTTTCTGAATTAGAAAAAAAGTATTTAACAAGACTGAAGCGGTTGGACTCCCCTCACATTCCATCTTTTACTTTCAACAACAACCATGAAACTTACTACCACCTTTGCAACTTTTGCGGCGTTCCTCACTGCTCTCACCTCGGCTCGTGTTCTTGAAGGTCGCGATAGCTGCAACAACGGTGGTGTCTACTGCGGCGTTTCCCTGCTCAACAAGGGTAAGTATGCACCATGAATATTTGGTGTGCTAATAATAATCACTGCTGCATCCCTTCCAGGCAACTACCAGGATCATACTGTACCATTTCATTCAATTCTAACGGGCTGTGACCCGTGACCCAAAAATTCGAACTTTGGTTTTCGTAGATCGCCCAGGCGGAGCGTGACACCCAAAAGAAATTCATAGATCCGCCGAAAATGGCCGGGCACCTCCCAAAAAGTCGCAGAACCACCAGCTTCAAGTGTAGAATAACCAGGCAACACAACATAGATCACCACGGGAAGATAACACTGAAAACGGTATTTTATTTTTTTTGGCCCCAATTCCGCCGCCACCATCGCCAAACTACCGCAATGAGTGGCCTCCCTGAGGTCAAGATCGAATGAGCATTTCGTGTGATCGCCGCGCATTTTGAACTGTACAGTGTACGCGCAGTGTGGGCGCGAAAAATTTGATTTTTTGAGCATTTCCCGCCGATTTTGTGACTTGCTTCGGATATTCGAACATCCCTTCGGTGACCCGTGACATGTACGAAAATTTTCGTATATTTTGACTGCTGTGACGCGTGACATACGAATTGAATGAATTAATGGTACAGTATTGTTGAGGTTCTCGAGGCAGTTGGCCAGCCCACCGATGAGGCGCATATCGACTACAGCCTCTTCGACTGCCTCAGCGGTGGGGAGATCAGGTTCATCTCGTTCTGCTCAAGGGGCTGTGGTGGCACCACAACCACGGCCGATGATTACTGCCTGTAAGCGGGATCGGGACTGCAGGTAAGATGAATATTCCACGACTATGCATGGCATTATTCAAGAATTTTAGCAGGCTCTAGGTTGGGAAGTACTAGGTCGTAGCATGTGCTCGCTCGCACTCGAAATCAATCGTCTCCCTACAATCTGTGATCAATAGAGTTAGTTGAACAGCGCAGTGTGAATTCTCTTCTGTTCAGGCACGGCAACTCACTTGCCTCTAAGTTGCGGGATGGGTTCATTAAACCAAAATATCAACATGAGTTTTTTAAGCCAAAAAAGCAGCCGCTTTATCCGTGTCTGACGTCCTTTACCTCTGACTGAGTCTTTTTGCATTGAATACACACATGTATGTACATTACCTCAAAAGCATTTCCGGGTCCTTCGCAGGAGAAGCTGTGTGAGAGAAAACACAGGGAAATATAATTTCTGAGTGTCCCAGGGCAGAGCAAGAGAAAGATCAATATCGACAGTAGAGGTTTGATGAAATGACGAAACTCGGGCCGGATATGGACTTTTATGCGGGCGGTAATCAAAGCGGAGTTTGAGATGCTGTGGTTAGTACACTGAGGGCAAAGAGCCAGGCATGCGGATGCCAAGTGCGTAACCTGCATGTCGGGCACTAGATCAACCATGGGAACAAAGCCAACAAAGGCTGGCTTTGTTGCATGCCTTGTTCCTTGGTGGGGGGGAACAAAGCGTGCGACAAAGCCCCCGTTCTTGCCCCCGTTTGTATGTGAATGGGAGCTTTGTGAGCTTTGTCATGAAGCCGTTCGCATGTGCGACCACATGCGGGTTACGCACTTGATGTCCACATGCCTCGCTGGTTGCCCCCAGTGTTAAACGCTGCGTAGATTTTGCGGGCAAAGTCGGAAAGAGCCGCAAATTGTGATCCTGTTGATTCGCAAAGTACGTATGGAGATACGCCTTCGGACGGACAGGCTTATCTTAATCTTAAGTAGAGGGTGAGGTGATGGCGTGGTAAGAAAAGAATACGGTAATCGACCTTGTGATCGACCTTGTGATCGACCTTGTGAAATAAAGCAATATCCCCACAGGCACTGCCAACAATGGCGACTCTCGTCCCCAGCTCCGATGAGCTCAAAAAGGAGTCGGAAACTCGAGAGCAGGACTTCAGCTACGAAAACGACGACAATACCGAGGTTGTCGACGTGGCGACGGGCCGGTCCGTCAGCGGGTACACGCGGCGCGACGAGAAGGATATGCGGCGGATGGGCAAGCAACAGGAGCTGATGCGCAACTTTCGGCGGGTATCGTCGTTTAGCTTTACGGTCATGCTGACGGCGACATGGGAGTATCTGCTCATAGCGAACACCCAGGGGTTGACCAACGGTGGATTGGCAGGGCTTTGGTGGTCGTTTGTCTGGTCCTTCTTCCTGCTTGGGCTGATCATGCTGTCTCTGGCTGAGATGGCGTCTATGGCGCCGACATCTGGGGGACAGTATCACTGGGGTGAGATCACCTCGATCGGGCATGTAACATACTAACAAGCGCAGTATCTGAATTCGCCCCTCCGAAGTACCAAAAGCCCCTGAGCTACCTCACCGGCTGGATGTCGGCTTTGTCCTGGCAAGCCGGCAACGCGTCGGGGTCGTATCTCACTGGCAGCTTGATTCAGGCGCTTATCACTATCAGCAACCCGGACTACAGCCCGACAAGCTGGCAGGGCACGCTGCTCATGTTTTCGATGGTACTGGTGTTGTTTCTTGCCAACGTTTTTGGCGCGAAGAAGCTCCCGGTGGGCCAGAACTTCCTGGTGGTCATGCATTGTGCCCTGCTGGTGGTTTTCGTTGCTATTTATGCAGCGTTGGTGCCGCATGTGAGCGCGGCAGATGTGTTTACAACGTTCACGAATGACGGGAATTGGGCTTCGATGGGGTTGTCATTGATGGTTGGGCAGATTACTGCTATTTACAGCCTCGTTGGTAAGTTATCCCCCTTCTCAACCTTGTCCTGGGCTAATATGTTTTTCAGGCAGCGACGCAATAGCCCACATGGCCGAAGAAGTCAAAAGCGCAGGTCTCTCTGTCCCCTCAGCCATGATCTGGTCCTACATCCTCAACGGCATCCTGGCAATGTTCATACTCCTCGCCTACCTCTTCACCCTCACCTCCCGGACGACGCCCTCAACGACCCTACGGACTACCCCTACATCTGGGCCCTCAAACAGGCCCTGCCGGACTCCACCCGCGGTGTCACCGCCCTGACCGTCCTCATATTCCTGCTTGTCGTCGCTGCCAACATTGACTACAACGCCGCCACCGCCCGGCAGACCTGGTCCTTCGCCCGGGATAAGGGGTTTCCCGGCCACCGCTGGATCGCTGCCGTCCATCCGACCCTGCACGTCCCCGTCAACTCCATCGTGTTGACCTGCCTGATCACCTGCCTGCTCGCACTCATCAACATCGGGTCTAGCATCGCCTTCAACGCCATCATCTCGCTGCAGCTCGTGGCACTTATGTTTAGCTACACCGTCAGTATCGGTTGTGTCCTGCACCGCCGGCTCACCCAGCCGGACCTACTGCCCAAAGCAAGGTGGAGTCTCGGCGTTGGGGGGTCCCGGTCAACGCGGCGGCCGTGGCGTATGCCGTGTTTGCGTTCTTCTGGTCGTTTTGGCCGGCCGGTACGCCGGTGGATAAAAGTAGTATGAACTATGGGGTGGTCATGTTTGGCGGGGTGGGGGCCATGTGCGCGGTGTCATATTGGGTGCAGGGGAGACACGTTTATAAGGGGCCGGTGGCGACGGTTGTGGGGAGGGAGGGGGATGCGTGAGGGTTGGTTCCGAGCTAAATTGTACAAGCACATTTTTTTTACCGGCTTCCTGGCGGCAACCACCCTTCCTGCCCTAGGTCATGGCTTGACCTGTCCGGACCCCCTTGCACTACCTTTATGCACGGTCAGTTCTCTGAACGAACGGGTAGACTGGTAATTCGTATTGATTAGCCCTTTCTTACCTTCATTTTTGTGCTATTTTAACGTCCGGCCCCCCGACCTCAGGAGATTGGGTGAGTAAGGCTACTACTGCCTTGACCACTTTTATCATCACCCTTCACCATGAAAAAAAAAAAGTGAAATAAAACTACAGGGACTCTTCTAATATACTTATAGGCTGACTCACGCAGACTTGCGAATAGTTTTGACCTAGAATCTGGTACAAGTGAGCTGATTCAAACCGAGCAAGCATGTTCCGGCCTTCTCAAGTATAGTCCTACGGAGAAAGGGTTGAGCCAGCCAAGTGAATGTGATCGAGATTGAAAAAGGACGTACGTGTGGGTATATTCGCATGGTAACGGCGTCGAAGCATTCGGGTTTCAAGGCGAGAATCTAAGTAAAATCAGTCAATGAAATGTTGAATGAAATTGGTAGAGACGTACTTACATTCATAGTAATGGCCTTCGGAGGCATCCGAGTCCGGGATAAAGGAAGGAATCATAACGGATCCAGACGGTCAAAAGTTAGTCCAGATAAATCTTGTGTGAAAATGGATTCACAGACTTTGAGTTCCACTGACAAAGTTCTGGGCGCAGGGATTATCGAGGATAGCAATGGGTTCTAGGATTCAAGTCAGTCAAGATGAATGGATAGAACTAATAAGGCGCACCATGGTCTATATTACATCCGGGGTTCAACACCTGAAGTCTGAAGCCGCCGACGCGAATCTGAGCACTTCGAGTCACTATGGCAAGAAAGCCAGTAATAAGGTAGTCGGAATGAGTCTTTTGCGGGCCCACTCAAGTGAGAACATGTAGATCAATTACAAGTGAGTTGACGTTCATTCCAGCCGATAAGCCGAACGTACCTTGAATCACACTAGCATCTTCGAGAGTAGTCCTGCCGGCCGTTCGTGACGCTTGATAGAAAGTGAAGGAATCAAGACGGAAAGTCAAAGTCATTGACATTGAAGCAAGGACGTACCTCCAAGTATACGAGTATAGTAATGGCTTCGAGGGCATGGTGGGGCCGAATCTAAGAAAGCAAGGTCAATGAACACAATGAAGGAAAAGAATCGCAACTGACTTAGCTCCTAGTGTACTTACATCCACCTCTGAAGGCATTTGGATCCGAGTTGAACGGTCAATGAAGTACATGCATAATGGATCTAGAAGGTCCAAGGTTACTCAGAACAGACAAACCCTGGGCTCGCAGATTGCAAGGCTGGCTTGCAGTGGCATGCATCAGCGTAGTTTATATTGGCCTCTGAGTTTGAGAGTCCATAGAAGCTCCTTCAAGAGCTGTTGCATTGTGGACAAAAGACTGCCTGGGTCTGACGGCATCCCAAAAAATGCTGTAGTGATGGGGATCAGATTGAGGAGCTGCCAGTGGGGAAAATAGTGTACTCGGCTGTGGGTCCCCAGAATACAAGGGCGGAAATTAAAAGGATTAAGATTAACGGCCAGTATTCAGGCCAGAATTTAGTGACATCCTTGGCGAAGAACCAACGCCATATTGGTCCAAGTGTAGTCTTTTCCAGGAAAGAGACCCAACACACTCTGTCGGCCGTCAAATCTATATCTCCACCGACGCTCATAGTATATCAACATGCACATTACCGCCCACAGAACTCCATGGATCCACTGTAGGATGTTCGGTGCTATTTGTTGCCCCCGGTATGCTGTGACGTACATACCGACCCCGCGCACGAGGAAGGTGTTCAACAACCTCCAAGGGGTCACTTTGATCCTGGGGCATCCGCATTGGTCTGAATGTTCCTCTAGGTTCGCCGTAGATTCGCGGAACGGCAGATAATCTTCCGTGCGCATTAACGGTGCTGATTCGCTGGTCGGCGAACTGTCTTCCGTGTCCCTCCATTAACGTGGTTGATTGCTGGACGGCAGACTGTTGTCTGAATACGCCCCTCCTCCATTCTTGCCGCCATGTCGAAGGAGTCGGCAGCACTGGGCCCTCGCTCCGGCCGGGCCAGGGCAATTAGCCCCCCCCTCGTTTTGCCTTGCATTCCGCTCAAATACTTTATTAGCTCCTCTTAAGTTCCGGGCGGTATTTACCGCATTTGAGTCTTAAGTTCTACCTAATCTTAAGTTCTGCTAAGTAGGGTAAATACTCGGAATAACATCCATGCACTTGATATCCACTCGATCTTAAGTTCACACGTCGGTCTTGAGTTCGACAAGACTTAATTCGAATGAGATCAGTTCACATACATAAAAAGATATATATAATTGAAGAATTAAGTTCTATGTTCCTGCTACTCGAGTTCTTCTGTAAGTCCCATCGATGGACTGGAGTTGGCAGCACTTGAGTTCTACTATAACAACTTCAGTTGTTTATCGGGGTCTGAGCCAATATTTCGTACCTATTGTAGGCGGCCTCTTGGGTTTTTCTGGACACTTCTGAACAGAAATGTAAGAGTTGAGGTCTACAGACCTGAGAGACTTACCAAGGTTTGACTTCGGTGGCACCAGTTGCAGCTGCGACCTTCTCATGGGAGAGCCTGAGATGGGGAGGGATGAGAATGATTGCACAATTAGGGTAGGAGAAGGCGCAGATGCCGCCCAATGTCGAACAGGCATTAAGCGGGCTGGGTGGCACTCGAAGTGGCAATCCTGAAAAATTCAAAATGACCATTGATTGCCCATTGAGCTCAATAAAACTGTACTTGGAAGAGAACTCACCTAGAAGACAGTGGGCCATTTACAGTGTAGCGCCAGGAGGGTTGTACGACGATGGTGGTGGAGAAGAGAAGGAGCCATCTTGATCGCCGCAGCAACTGATGCCGAGTCACTCCTTGTTACATATCGCGTATCTTCGTCTGCTTTTCTTCGCCACCACACCCACGCTCCTCAGCACTCTGACACCCTGCTGCTGCCACTCTTAATTCTCGTCCAGAAATTGCCTCCTCCTTCGGTATAACACTGAGATGTGATCTACTTCGAGCATACACAGGGTATACAGGATTTTTGAGGCCACGAACCACAGTAAATGTGCAGTGGGCAGGACTTGAGTGCCTTACACTCAAGTCATACGGAACTTAAGTTGAGTAGGTACAATAATTGGACTTGAATTTTGAATAGAGCTTGGAACCCAAGTCCACACATGAACCTAAGTGGGGAACTCCAGTTCGAAATAAAAGAAGGGGTAGGGTAGGGTACCTGTGCACACCTTAAGTTTCAGGCAAACTTAAGTGCGGCTGGCGGTAAATACCGCCGGAACTTAAGTTAAGCTAGTTTTATTTCATTTCCACTGGCCGCTGGTAAGGAGAGAACATAAAACCGGCGTTATAAAATTACGCACTTCGAACTGCACCACTTGAAGAGTGGGCGGGCCAGAACCAAAGGATATAGAGATCAAGGAAAATCAGCGAGAGCCGTTCCACAGCCATCAATCAATGAAAGATCGGACGGTTTAACGTTCACTGTTGGCCAGTACCCATAAAATGCAGGATCCTATGATGGTTTGCCAGCACCGACAAATAGCCATAAATCGAAACCATGTAGAACCATGCTTGGTGGTTGAGATTCAACTTCAGAAGAAGGCTTGTCACGGTCAGTGGAATCGGCGGCGGCTGCACTGAAGATCAGAGACTCCCAGAAATTGCTGTCTCGCGGATTCGAACTTTTTCACTTGGTACAGAAACCGACGAGGAACCCCATATCACAATATAGCAGGCCGCACAAGAGAAGCCTCATGATCAAGACCCTAGTATTCCGGACTCGGGCAACGCTCCTTCTGGTCTGACGGATCATTAACAATGCCGTAGTATGCGATTGAAACACACCTGGCAAAGACGGCGTTGTAAGATGCACCCACCGACGTCCACACTAGCTTGAAAAATCCCGTCGAAGGGAGGGAGGGAATGAAAGGGAATCAACTAAAGCGACGAGTTTGGGTGATAAAAGCGACAACGGGCTTTAAGAGTTTCGGGTGATTGAGGAGGGTGCGAACGTCCACCGCACCAAGGATCTCTGCGGCGTACGACGCGTGCTGAGGCGGACGGCAGAGATGCTCCCAGGCTGGGCAGTGAAGGAGGAAGTGTGCCCGAGTTCCTTTGGAGGCGCCGCATGCATTACAAGCAGGGGAGGTAGTGAGACGGCAACGGAAGTGATGTGCATTCAGACCCGAGAAGTCGGTTCGCAGCTGGGATAGCATGGAGATATTGGCCCTGGATGACGAGAAGGCGCACGGGGAGCGCAGGATCAGCGACGGGGCGAGTCATCTATTTCACGTAGGCCACGGCCCGGGGAGGAGACTTTCCACAAGTCCCGCCATCGCTCGAGGTAGACAGTCACTGTTGACGGCCTTTTTAGAGGTAGTGAGGGGGACCGGCAGGATGAATAGTGGAAGGATCCGAGTCGCCGTCTTCGCCACATCATCCGCTATTTCGTTGCCATCGGTACCAATGTGCGCGGGGGTCCACAAGTGGTTCGCGGAATCTTTTGGGAATCTTCGGTAAGTTTTCCAAAGTTAATATTTTCAAGTTAATATTTTGGTCGGAATCAAATTGGCATGTGAATCCCAGGTCTCTTCGTGGTATGCGCCAATTTTCATGAGGCGCAGAGTGTTGGACGAGCTCGAACTTTCAGTGAGCGCCTCCGTGAGACAGTACGTGACCACCGTGACAGAGGTGACTTTCTTCCGCTGACCACAACTTATCCGCTTCATGATGGCCGCTCACACACGCTCTTGGCTCAATCGGACACCAGGGGTGTGTTCATAGCTCATCTGTGATCCTCCTACTGGTTTTCTGTCTATTTTCATCTGCCCGATGCTTCGCGCTAGCCCCATCTTACCACTCCACCTCCTCAGAAGGCCGCCGCGACCCATAATCTTTATCGGCGCCTGGGAGCGCGCTATAATTCATCTGAATATTCATCAACCGCATTCAGAGTTCTGCACCCTCTTGAAATCAGTGAAAATGTGGCCGGAAAACTGACAGGCAAGTGCGCTTTGCGCTGGAGAGATCCAGGGGTATCTGGTGCGTCTGTTCGCTCATCATCGTTGCGCCAAACTCTTACCTGCCTTTCATCTCAGGTCTTGGAGCCTATCGATCCCCCGATTCGCATTTTCCGACAAAATGCGGCTCGCACATGTTCTACTTCCCCTACGCGCTCTCGCGCTCGACATCTCCCGCCGGGGGGTTGCCGAGTAGCAGGCGTCTCTATGCCCCGCGCCAAGCCGCGCATTCCGCGCTCATCCCAATCAATCTGCAGTAGGCTCGATACTATCACGATAAACGTGACGCCTCCTGGCCACCTCGACGCCCAACGTGCTCACCCTCCCGCGTCGGCTAGATCTCGTCGAGCGTCCCCGGGATGCGAGAACGAGCAACGTGCCCGCACCGCCTTTTCTCGCAAGGAGGCCGGCAATGTCTCCCCCAGCGCGAGATTATCGCGTGCACAACACCGTCGTTCTCCCGGTGCTGGATCGTCGCGCCGCTACGTCGCCGCCTGCGTCCGCGTCCGCGTCCTCGCGCCGCGCATCCATCGCCTTTGCTCTGACATGCCATTTGCCATGGGGCGTACAGCATGCGCCCGATGAGCAGCGCATCCGTGACCCCGTTGCACGTCGCACGGGGCTTGACGATCCCTGCAGCACCGGCCTCATGACTTAGCGTCCTGGCACGCGGCGGCCACCTAAATCACTACCGCTGCTGCCACCCTCGCACCTTTATTACCGCCGCCGCCGCGCGCGCAACTGTGGCGCATTCCCCGTACTGCGCGCTCACCCCCGCATACACCGGAGTACCCACACCGCCGTACCACCATGCTCACTGCTCCACTACCAACCACTTTTCCGCGGCAGCCGGACCGCGCGGCGGCGCGTGCATCTGGGCCGCGCGCCCGCTCGCCGCCGGGGCGCCTGCTATGTTGTGTAGTTTCGTACCAATCCGCGACCACTCAACGCCAAATGGGCTTGATTCATCGGCGAGCAGGGACAGCAAAATATATGTGACGATATTTTTGCGTAAATCATGTTTTAAAGCCGTTCTTGCGCGTCAATTATATTACTTGCTACATGAGACATGTTATATGTATCTTTCCTGTGTGCATCAATATTTTCAGGAATTTTGAGTATAATGTTGTCGTCGTCGTGGGCGACGACGATCAAAGGAATTGATCGCTGGTGACCAGATATGGATGGTTCTGATCGACGTTCAGCACTCTCCTTATCAGCATGTACCTGGATTTTTCTCTGCTGATTCTCTCCTTACACCTCATGTTCTGGACACTTTTCATCTGGCTCTCTCTCTCGGCGTTCTGCAGCCTGGTTGTGAGTCAGCTCTCCAAATTCATCGTCTTATTAATCCAGATTAGGCCGCACCACAGATACATGTGGGAGGGCGAAAGCTCAACTGAGCTTAGTTTGGGCCGCCTCACGGGCGCAACAGATGGTTCAAAATAAGACTGTCAAATCTTTTCGTATCTCTTGAAAGCAGCGGGCGCCCTTTATTTTACGGAGATCAAGTGAACCCCGAATCTTCGTCTACAACGCGTCTCTCTCGCGGGCATTCAAACTGGGCCCGTACTGGCGAACTCATTGTATATGGTTTACGTGAGTGTCAGACTTCCATTCCAGTGGCGCTTCTCCCGACAGGCCGGCAGTACTGTCCGGCCTTTCAGTGCTCCGCATTATTTTTGTACAAAGAATACGTACCATGTCTGTCCTGACTGTTCGTAACCCGTCGCTCTCTGACATCTGCCAGATGAGAAACGAGCTTATTGAGCAGAGGTGGGTTCCCACTCCCGTTCCTCCTGCCTCGCAAAATGCCCTTTAATGCACGAGTGGTACTTTACCCATCTTCGTGGTTACACGAGGCCCTGACCCACTCCTCAGATCCTTGGCCTCGTCTCGCTCGCCCTCATCAAGGAGACCACTTGTGATCAGATTTCATTCTTCTGCAGCGGCCTAGCAGGCCCCGCCCGCGATTGCAGTCCGGTCATTCCGCGGTTCTGTGAATCCGTGGGCAACAGCCCTGTACGTACCTCCGCGCGTCGCTGTACTCTAGGGAAAGCCAAACACATCGTGCATGCAGCTGCCCCCAGGAAATCAGAACCAAGACTGCATCCAGGAGACGGGCCCAGGAGGGGAGACGGGGGATATGAGAGTTGCATGTGCGTGGTATCACGGACGGCGATGTGGCGAAGGCAATTCACGCCGCGCTGAAACCTACTTAGGCGACATATCCGTGGAGAACATGGGGGCGACCGCACAGATTCCTAGCGTCCAGCTATGCGAGGAAGTGTTGCTCGCGATCAATAACACGTGTGAGGTGGACAACGGTGTGCGTTCATCTCCACCACACTCTCCGGTGGTGCTAATATAAACCACCTTTGGACTGTTGATAGGGCCAGGCGCAAGCGAAGGGGGATAGCTTCGTATACAACTATCATTATTGGCAAGGGGGCTGTGCATAGGAGCTGCCGCATGAATCAAGCGCAATGAGGCTGTCGAAGGATATCACTGGCCATCAGCGGCCATCACCCGACCAGTTATTATCGTTTTCGTTTCTTGTATATACTCCCTCTCTTGATCTACTCCAGCGCGAACTCATTGTAAATGACCCACTAAATTATGCGCGAATTGCCGAAAGAAAAACACAATTCCTATCACTTTCGGATTGGGTGGGGCCCCCTCAAAAAAAAAACGAAAATTGGAGCACCGATGCGCACCACCTAGAAAACTATTTCCCCTCATTGAAGCATGTTGGTAGCTGTCGCCGTTCCCTCGCTTACAGGCCCCATCAATCTGGGCAGCCTACAAAAAATGGGAGCATGCTCAAGAAAAATTGAGGACATATGCAGGTGCATATTCCATGATTGCCAGCAGACAAAAGAAAGTCAAGAGTGCCTATTAAGTTGCCGCTCCATTTTGGCTATGCACAAGACAAGCCACAGGTTTTATACCACAGAACGGAGTGGCAACTTAATAGGCTTTGAGAGAAAAGCAAACCAGACAGTAAAAGGTGGCAGAAGACGCAGACTAGGTATGCGGAGGCGTTGCATCTGACTGGACTGTCGTGCTCAAAGTAGTGTAGGAGGTTCCGAGACCAGGATAGCCATAGCTGGTGAGCGGGTGTAGGTACGGCCATGTCATGTTAAATGCACCCTCGCGCCGATGCCGATGTTTCTGAGTAGTAAGTACGAGGTCGAAGTAAAATGCTACAACTGCGCACCCGGTTGTAAAGTAGGTACTGAAACAAGAGCCCACGCTCTCTTGGCTTTTCCTGCCGGCGTATACAAAAGCGACGCGTCACACCATCCACTGGTCATGAGCGGAGACTGGCCTTGGACAATAACAGCGTGGGCCGCCTCGGTGATGTTTCAATGTTGCCAGCGGGCGATACATATCCAATTCCTGTGCACGCAGAGTATGCAGGCCAGACTACCAGAAATTACAGCCATGCCATTGCGGAGACCTTGAGAAGATTAATATTCACTGCGTTCCGACACCCTGTAGGCACACCCTGTGTCTACTGCCGTAGACAACATGTAGGCAAACCTGTTTGCCTACATATGCCTATGGCATGTAGACACTCTTGGTCTACATTTATCTAGTATGCCTACATTGGTCTACGGCAGCACGCCCATATACGCCCCCGAAACTTGGGTGTGGTCAACGAGGATGGTGACCAAGTGCAGCTCAGGACTTACCCAGTCCGGCTCGGTTTGCTGTGGAGACTGTGACACAACCCGTCGGCCTTGCGAGCTCGAGTACATGGCGTAGAAGTTTGAGACAAGAACCCAAACAAGCGCTGACGGTCAGCCGGCCGTGATGCTTATCAAGTTACTATCAATAGACCGTAAGCCTTCCTTCGGGCCTTGCCTGGGCCGTCCGCCGGCGCAATGGTAGAGATTAACTAAGAATAACCAGCAGGATGCTCTCCGGGCTGAATATGACCATTCAACGCTTGCCGTCGTCCGCTGGATTTTTTCTGATTTCAAGCTCAACCATGAGATTTGAGAATGTGAGCCGCGCCTCACGGCATCGATGTGTGTGTGTAACTTTATCTGGGCGTCGGCGGCCGCTTCACCAACTAGTTCCTCGGTTTGCCACTACATGGTTTTCATTGGTGCAACAACATTTGAAGTAGCCTGGAGTGATCAGCCTCTGTTCGGACCAACTTGCTTCCGTCTGTGCCCCGGTTCCGAATTTCCGGGCAGCCACGACTGCAACATACTCTCAACATTGGTCGCGACGATTTCCTTCCTTCGAACTCTGGGGGTGAGACAGTATTTCGTAGGCTATCTTCGTCGATATGTTCAGCATTAACGAGTCCTTATCATGCCGCTCGTGACCTGGGACCGCCACCAACCTGTTCTTCCAACGCATGAGGGCCTAATATCCCATTCCAGTCAAGCTTACGGCTATTCGGATTCCACGGCACCAGTCGTACATATCACCAACATTGACAGATGTTGGGTGTCTCTATTGCGGGAAAACGATCATGCTCTTCCCGCTGGGAAAATAAGCTATTCTTGCTACTGCGATCCCATGGTGTCATTCCACAGCTTCAGATTCATCCAAGGTAGTCGGACGCAAAGTCTTCTCCCACCTTTAGCATGGAAAATATGAAGGAGCCGGCTTCAACTGATAATGAAAGGTATTTTCCGAACCAGCTTGTGTTACAACTCTGACGGGCACAGTAGGCTGATCAAAGTGCTGCAAGCAGGATTTTCTGATCTTGCACGGAATCAGCGGGAGCAGGCAAAGAAACAGGAAGAGCAAGCCGAGAGGTGTGGCCTGTGCTGGATTTCAAATGTTCTATACCTTGATGGCTCCTAGACTTCTACAGGCAGTTGAGGCGAACAAACCAAAGGCACCCATCACTGACAAACAGACTGAATTTTGGAATGTCTACAAGACCCTGGCAGATGAACATGATAAGGAGCTTAAAGAACGATATGGCACGGACCTCAACATAACTTTGGTTTTTGTGTGTACCATTTGCATTCATCGGAGTTTGTTTTCGTCTCATTCATGCACATTGAGGCTGGTCTTTTCTCAGCTGTGGATTCTGCATTCATCATTCAAATCCAACCAGAAATTCAACCCCATGGAACAGGTGCCATCATTGTCGTTGCCCAAAGTCTGCTCTATATCAGCCTCGGATCAACATTATTGGCTGCATTCCTTGCAGTTCTTGGCATGCAATGGCTGATGCACTACTCAGCTGCAGGCGAGAGGGGCTCAATTGAAACAAGGGGCCTCAAGCGCCAACAGAAACTGGATGGACTGCAGAGGTGGAAATTTGACATATGCATGCATATATTCCCCCTTCTTTTACAGCTTGGACTTCTTCTCTTTTCAGTTGGGCTGTCAGTGTACCTATGGAGGAGCCACTTAGCCCATGCAATAATTGCTGTCTTTTTCACATCCTTTGGACTAATTGCCCACACCACCCTCCTCATATCAGCAGTTGCTGCCCCGGACTCACCCTTCCAAACTCCACTGGCACCTCTTGTGGTATGGCTAATTCCAACCACTCTCTGGAACAAGGCCAAGATATTTTTCAGTATGATCATGGCACACTCATGGCAGTTAATCTCTCATCTCCTTAAAAACTACAAATACTGGCTCCGCAACCACTTGCCTGTTTTTCTTCAACACCAGATTCCAAGGAATAGGGAGTCTGAAGTTAGGCGGCTTTTCAATATTAACCTGCAACATTCTTCACCTGAAGTCTCTGCCGTTTCGTGGGTACTACAGACTTCAACAGATCCCCTTGTCCTCGATGTCACGGCCGAGATGGCTATCAATCTGCAGTGGCCAAATACCATGGATGTTATGCCACAGCTCCAGAGATTGCATGATGCCCTCCTGGCATGCTTTGATTATTTTGAAGATGATGGAGAATATATTGTGAGGGGAGTCCTTAATGGAATGGCTCTCCATGCCCGACATCTTGGAAGGGCTTACTGTGCTCTACGATGGATCCTTCGAGATAAAGGGCCCAGTTGTAGTCCAAAGTTTATATGGTTTGGAGACTGGACTGGAGCCAACAGCACACTTGAGCCGGAGCTGAAAAATGTTGTCCAAATTCTAGAGGGCAAACCTGCTGTGATTTGTGACTCTAATCTACCACTGGCTACAAAATGGGCTCTACAAGTCATTCCGTCCTTTCATTATCCAGATTTTGAGTCAAGACAAACAGCCTTGAAATATTTCCTCAAACAATTTGACGACATTATCCCAACACTTGATACCCGGAGTTTTACAGATTTTCTGTGCTGCATCAGCAATCTGCTGCACACCATGAGCAATTGTGATTTGGCTTGGGTTGATAAGAGGTAAGGAGATCTCATAATTGTTCGATGCTAACTGAAGTGCTTCAGTCTATTTCAGGCCAGATTGTTCGAAGAGATTTTTACCACTCTTCTGGCTTACCTGAAGATCAACAACATATCAATGGATACCACAGCACAGATTATATCCATAGCTGGCCGATTGGCAAGTAAGGATGGAAACAATGTGTGGCACTACACGTTCCAACCCCGCAGTCGGCAATTCACAATACATAATTTTTGCAGCTCCCTTCCCCAATCAAAGGGCTGGGTGAGTGTTGTGCTAGCAACTGGCCTTCTGTCGGAACCATATTTTCCTTGGGATACCCATTGCAGTGGAGATACCACCTGGATATACAAAGCACTCGATAGTATCAACAATTGCACAGAAGATAATGTCTGGGACAATAGAACCATCACGGGTATTACTGGTCTCTTCAATGCCCTCTTACATCATGGTTCTGCTCCGGCAAAAGAACATATAAACATCATCCTGCGGGGCCTGTCAACTTCTGGTCCAATTTATACCAGTGCCACTCACCTCCTCCTCCAAAAGAACATTATAAACTGGTATCAGGATGATAAGCTGCAGTCCATACTTCAGAAAGCATCTGTTTGGTCGTTAATGATGAGTGATGTGCACAATGTCATTTGTCTTGCAGAGAATTGCATCCAGCTGGGTCACAACCTGTGTGAGATCCCCAGCTGGCAACCATTCATCCATGGGGAACTATGTTCCTGGATCACTATATTCTTCAGTGGGGAAAGATGGGATCTGCTTGAAAAATACACCTCCGTCATCGCCACAATATGGACCCCAGACTCTGGTGGGTATGAATTTGTGAACAAGAGTGAGGTTGCCCTTGGTTTGACTCTTGTAGCCTTGTCAAGAATTTGGCAAGACTTCAATTTCACTGCCTCGCGTACCTCAACCAAATTGTTCAAATGTTGAGGTGCACAAGCCTGGTAATACTAAGAACCGAATATGAGGATCCAGAGCATTTCGGCAGGGTGAAAATCACGCCTCAATTCATGACGGCTTTCCTCCCACCTCTTCACAGCTCCATTATTCGTGTACACACCATCTTCAAGAAACTTTATATCTCGTCCACGTGCCTGAAGGGTGTGTCCTTGAGAACGAAGAAAGCATTCAAAGACATTGCAGAAATTATGGGAGACATGGCCGGTAAAATGCCAAAGACAGTGGTAGATCTGGAAAATGAAGAGCAGGATTGGGATTACTGGCAGGATTTACGATGGAGTTTTGAAGCAGAAATAAGGAGGTTAGAAAAGTCACTCCTGTAGCATACATATGTAGTAAAACAGTATAAAATAGCTCCCTGCACCTACCCTGCCGCGGGAGGTGCTTTTCCTGCCACCAACGGAGAGGTGTACTAGTAGTGGTGTAAGGTTTTGTGTCGTGCTCAGATTTATGGACCTTTTGACATATACAAACTACGGACCTTGCCTACGTCTGAATTAATACTAATGCCTACACCCGTGACACTACCGCTACCGTTGCTGCTGCGACAGCTTCCTTCGATTCGTTTGGTGTTTTGTCGGCAGGATTCGGATCACGGGCAGAGGAGCGGAAGAGCCTGAAGCCCAATTGAGGGCTGGAAAACAGTTCCCGCTCTAACGACGAGCTGAGCACGTCGAATCCACAACCCACATGCCACCGCATTCTATTTGTCTTGGGTTCAGTTCTGTGGGAAGACTGGTGGCTGTACACCGGTGCATTTTCTGTTGAATGACCAACTTGGTTCCGCACCATTCTTCAGAATGAAATAAGTTCCTGAGATTGACATTGCCGCGCGGGGCGGGTTGGATCAGAAATGCAGTCATACATTAAATGCAGTGCTCGCCAGGCTCTACCATGGGTGGGCGCCGACTGTGGCCGTTCATGACTCCGACGTATACTCTCGCTTCAGAGTTTTAGTGAGTTCAACTCCCCACCTCGTACTTTCTTCATTGACCAAATGTTGTATGTATGCACGCGCAATGGAATCATGACCGCAGTTCGAAACAACCTCTCTGCGTGGCAAGTAAATCTAAGACGAGTTGAACAATTACGCACGTCGTTGATGTCCTGATCTCACTAGACTTGAATCTCGATCAAATTTTTGAGCCTTGGAACGCTGTGAATGCGGACTTGATTGGAGCTGAGATGGGACAGACCTGCATGATACGACCTGACTCACTTGCCACCTGCGGAACGTTTGAAGCAAGGTCCCGACCGGCGGGCAAACACTTGAAACCATCATTAATATCTGGACCGACAATAATCGGTGCTGCCTACTCGAATACTCAGTATGTGCAACATGGATGCATCAGGCTGGCGCCGTCGGCTGGCCTTCCCACAGAGTGTGGGAGCCAAAGTAGTTTGCCGATGGCCTGTGTAACTGATCGGTATTAGACAGGTTGCGCAGCAGCCACGGAGCCAACTGGTGGCTGATTTGCTGTGCGCAAATGGTGGCTGCTGGCTCGAATGGCTAAATTCATAACACATTTTATTTTGTTCGATTGAATCGTTTTGGGATCCAACTGAGCATTCACAAGTCCATGGTCACTCGACGCCTCCAGCTGGCTGAGGAAAGGCGAAGAAATTCTCATTTGAACGGAACTTACGCTGGGTGAGCGTTCAGAGTGGTTATTGAGGAAGAAATGCATGGCTAGCTTTATTACTCCGCCTTTCAGAGTCATTCGCTACCTGGGATTCAAAATTTTCCAGAGCCACGAGCCATCATTTGCGCACACCGAATTAGCCACAAGCTGGCTCGGTGGCTGCTGCGCAACCTATCTATTAATAAAACTCGTACATTGCACACACGGTACATTCCACGGAGTCCACTGCACATAGATTCAAACCCGGCACATCCGCTGGGAATCTACCGTCCATGCGAAGAAACACGGCAGATAATCTACCAGCCAATGAGTGCTGTCAAACTGACTTGAATAAATACAAAATCCATCGATTCAAACGACCATTTATGTAGATACAAGACATGCCGGAGCTTCGCTCCGGCTCATCTGGTGGAAGTAAATTTCATTACCCTGTTTATAAATTATGCGTGTCTGTCCGAAGCCTTTTTAAACTCCGCCATCAGCTCTAACCTTTTCCGTCGTTCTCTCTGTTCCCACTCATGCCGTGCCTGCCGCGGCCGCGTAAATCCCACCTCACTTGACATGTACAGCCTCGGCAAGTCCAGAAAATGGGCCGCGTGAACGCTCGATCCATGCGTTGAATTTATTTCCATTAGAATTTGCAGGCACAATACATCTCTATTCAATTCTTAAAACAGATGCAGTCCACATGAAAAGGGATCGGCCGGCCCGGCAGCCGCTTGTTCGTCTTACGGAACCCAACAAAGTTCGCGGAAAAGTTCAGGGTAATAAGTACCAGTGCGCCGTCTACCGATCCACAAATCACATCGATCTTCGTAATGCATCAAAATTACCGCTGAAGTTGAAGGTTGTATCAGCAATATAGTGGTACGTATACTCGAGAAAATATACCACTAGGCTAATTGTTACCATCATATGCCGCCGGTCAGCAATCGTGGAGACGGAACGGACCAAGATTGGCACTGGGTATGGGGACTGCACACAATCATGAGTGAAGCTCGGCTGGTGCTCCGAAGACACGCACCATTTCAACAAATAAATGAACCACAATGCGAACAACCTCCATCCAATCGGCACCAGAGTACGAGGGATACGAAGAATTACAGTGGAAATAAGGGAGTAAGGGAGCTCTGTAGGAAGGCTGGTGCGACTTGTTGCTCAGATATAAGAACCCTCGACGGTATTGCGTCCGAATCCGACATGTTTTGCGTTGCGGGACCAAGAAAGACCTGGGCATCTTCATACAGAGGAGAAGCCTTGAAAAGCCTTGAATACGATGCATGAGTACTCTTGAGCGCAAGCTTGAACGACTTGAGGATCTTGCTAAGCCTACGAAGAGTCCAGGACCTTACAGACGACACCCAAAAGGACTTATGTATCCGATTGCCCCTGGAGTGAGCTCTGCCAGTGTTAAATCTTCCGTTGTTCAAGCTAGAGTAGCGTACGGGAGGGGTGGCGGCAATATAACATCCTGTGCGACGGAATGATGATGGAGGGAAGGAAGGAGCGGATGATGGGGAAAGAGCTCGCATCCCTTTTGAACGCTTTTGAGCGGTCCATCTCTGGGCGGAAGTTCGTGACCGGCGAGGTTGAAAATAGCGTCCAGTTTTCTGGACGGAGCTAATCTCTTGATGGACAGGTCAGCTGGCCAATCTGGGAAGGCCTCGAAGGACAGTGATGCACCCCGTGAGTACAAAAAAAGGCTAAATGTCTGTCGGGAATTAGCGAGCGCTCGTGGCGTGCGAAAACAAACAGGTGCATACTGATACGAAGGATCTCCTTAATACATGAGATATACGTGGTTTAAGTGAAAATATTCGAAAAAAAAATCTCAACGTTGCTCGGAGTTTCCAGAATCACTACAAATTCAACAATTTAGACAATCACCTGAAAATAATGGCTATCAGACTTTTTGCTTCATCAACCGAGCAGGGCACATTCCACTGTGGTGACCGAAGGATTTTTGGGACTAAAAACATGACATCTAAACATGTCTCTCCCTTTGGCCAGTTTTGAGGCCCCTTGGAACATGAGCTGAAACTGATGGCTTTTCTGTCCTCTTTCCGTACTCTTGAAATGATACCTCCTCGTGCCCAAATTCCAGCAGGAATATATAATGGTGTTTTGCACGCAAGAAACCCTAACCCAAAATACTTGATGTGGTTGAATTTCGAAGTTTCATGCAGTTCAGAGGCATTCCTTGAGGTCCATGTGTGATAACACACTCATTGAGACTCTTTCTAGTAGAAAAGAGCCTACACTGACCTATTTCATTAGCCATTCATCAACCATTAGCCATCAGTTTGCGCAACGCCAACAGCCATCTGATGGCTCAAATGGCTGCAGCGCAAACAGGCTAATGTGTCTACAACAATGCGAGGTGCGAGCACTTGTCTTGTTGTAGCGTCTGTTATGAGAGACTACAATGTGTCGCCTTTGATCCAAAAGACGGCACATTGATGGAAATGTGCAGGGTTTGTTCGAATGTACAGGTTTGCCAATGTATCTTTAGTACGAGTTTCGTATATACTCGACATATGCGGGACGGCATAGATCGCGCGAAGTGTTCCTCCAGGCTCTCTCTTTAGATCTGCTCCTGTACCTTCGGAAACAAAGCTCTCTATTCTCTTCTGTTGCACTCACCTTTACGCCAACGTCTATTCGGATATAATGTACCCACTTCTGCAGGCAATACACCGCTGCCTATTTCCTCGTTTCATACCCTCCTATCGCCTCACCTCATGGTGAACAGCCCCCCGTTTCACAGAGTGTCATTCCGCGGCAATCACTGCTTGACTGTCTGCCATTCTGAGTGTACCGACCCAGCCACGCCATCCGCCTGCCTCTCGCTCGCTGGTAGCATCTGGTTCATTCATGCTTCTCGTTCCCTTAATGATACGCCAAGATGGCGTGGCGCCCATTGACCTTAATGCAGAACGGGTCGAGTATTCAGCACCCCACAGGTTTTCCGCCTTCTTTGCCTGTACGCTCTCTCACGTTTTCGGCCCGAAATACATTCCTACCAGTTGTCTCAAGCTAGATCAGTGATGAAGTCGTTGCTACGAATCCGACGTGACGTCTTGCCCAAGTTGGTCACGGCGTTTTCAGATCCACACGAGCGGCGCAACGACACCGGGCTTGTCTGGCGCACTTGCTCTAACCCCCCACCGTTCTCAGGCCACAAATGCGACCCCAGTGGTGCCTTCCTTTCTTTTTCCTCGCGGTCTCTGCAGTGCAGAGAAATCATACTATCGATGATACAGATCCACTGGTGCACTATTTAGAAGAGGGATTCGCCTGTCGGGGATGCGATGACGACGCCAGTGCAGACCTTGTAGCATACGTAGGGTTCACCCGCAACAACTTGTTCAATCAGACGTTCTCGTGGATTGACTCTAGCAGTCCACTGCAATTCTCTTTCACAGGTGTGTTCCCACAGGTCATTATCTTTGACCCCGTCGACGCTAACCAAACTCTGCCAGGCACTGCGCTCTTCATTTTCATCGCTGTGCCTGCCGGTATCCAGCTCCCCTCGTTTCTGGTGTCTATGGATGGGGAATCTGCTACCTCCGAGACGGCCGGAATCAACGCGAGTCCAGTCACGCAATACAATCTACTTGCGTACCAAAACACGTCGATGTCGAATGGTCCACATATCTTTGGAATGTCGTCCAAGTCGGGGGATTGGTTCCTCGATTATGCCGTCTACAGGTACGTTCGGACTCTTTCCACATCGTTCATGTCGCTCACTTCGGGTCTAGCACGGGAGATCCTGATACTGTTTTGAGCTCCGTTTCCTCACCCGAGGGTCTGGGCGGTGCCACAGCCTCGGTTGGTGGCGGCTCCTCCCATACATCGACGCCGCAGCCATTACCCTCGGATACATCCAACGCCAAGAATAACAGGCCTGTGGTTGCGATCGCAGTTGGGATTGCTGGGGTCATTGCCGTGATATCTGTTCTCGTGGGCTTGTTTCTCTGCAGTCAAGCGCGACGCCGGGCCGCGCTGGGGAGTCCGACCCAGCAGGAATCTGGGCTACCGTTCCCTGATGAGGCTAGGGACGACTCCAAGGCGCGTGAGGGCACGTCTCCCGCTGGCGTAAGCGCAGAGGCGGATACTGTAATCGTAATGAACGCTGCTGATAGTGGGCTCGCTTTGACTCCGATCACGGTCGTACGCGAGGTGCCACCCCCACCCCCGTACTCTGAAGGTCTAGAACCTGTACAATGGCTCTAATTCCACCAGCCTTTGTCAGCACCTGGTTTTTATGGAATTTGGTTTTTTCTGCTTCTAATGATTCAATATACACGAGAATATTGGATTCGAAGGATAAAAAGATGGATGATACCAACCAATTATTCGGACGCCGGGAATCGAACCCCGTGCTGCAAGCTATTGGGTTCTCCCGCTTTTTTTTGAGAAAGCTCGATGAGTACCGTACACCACGCCCGACGATGTCACATGTTAATGCCAGATATTGAGTAGATTTATTCCAATGAGCGAACAACTGGGGAGTGGGCAGCGTAATCTAATGCCGGGCGTTACTTGAACACCTGATGCGGCTGAGGGTATTTCTGCCTCGTGGTCTGCATACCTCGAGATCGGTGCGCAGCGCGTTCCGAAAAAGATGTCGAAGGAAAGAATATAAAAATGAATTAACCCAAACCAACCAGATATTCGGACACGGGGAGTCGAACCCCAGACAACGAGCTAGAAAATCCATTTGAACCAATTACAGCTGTTTGCAAAAGTAATGACACCTTCGCTACAAATAGTTAAAAGAAAGGATTTGGAGTCGGCACTTTACCGATGTGATTTCTCGGCCAATTCTCAACCGAAACTCTTGAAAATAGGTGCGTTCGAAAGCGCTTAAGCGGCGCATTCGAATAGTACCCTACATGTTCGAAGAATTTTAAAATTCCCAAGTCCACAAATTCTGGCGGCCCGATTTGAACTGAACATATCAGCAACCGATTCTCGGTCAATATTCAGCCGATTTGCTTGAATCCAAGTGATTCTTAAAGCTGAAACTGAGGTGGCCACAGCTATGCACTCATAAAATGACACAACCCTAATACACACATACAGGAATGGAATTACAGATCGGAGCTGAAAATTCATTACTGGTAGGTTGTTTCGGAGCAAATCCAAAATGTCTCAGAATCCAATGCTTTGCCTCGATATTCCCTTCCAGAAGAGGTCCGAATCATTCAAATCAGCTCACTATTGATGCAGAAATGGCTCCTGATCCGTTCGGTTCAAATCAGACAGGCGGAATCTTTGGACTTGGCAATTTCCGATTTCACCGAACATGTAGGATACTATGTGAAAGCGCCGCTTAAGCGCTTTCGAACACACTGACTTTCAAGTAGATCCGTTCAGAACTGAACGAGAAACGAGCATGTCAATCAGGCGGATCAAAAACACTTTCTTTTAACTATTTTCAGCAAAGTCTCATTACTTTTGCAAACAGCTGTAATTGCAACGAGAGTTTGTGTACCGTACACAAGTCCGAATACTCGCTCAGCGCATGTGTTCGCTTAGGAATGAGCTGGAGATCGGAGATGGAATTGGATCTGACATTGTTCTCAGAGAGAGAGCGTGAATCTTGGCGTGAATCACTGACCGGGGATTTTCGTGAGACTCCGATAGTTGTAGGACACGCCAAATCAGCCCCAGCAACAACCATAAGGGCACAAACTTTCTACTGGGCTGCCGTTTCAGGACTTGCAAGCAGGGAAGCGCAGGTGGGACGCGGGGAGGCGATGTCTTTTGGTAGATGTACCGCGTACGGGATCGAGATGCATCTGGCGGCAGCCATCCGTGTCATCAGCCGAAAAGCCGAGATATCAGATGGCGGTGCATCGCTTTCCTCTTTGGCCTCCACCATGATCGCTTTTTTGAGCTCTACTTCTCTAACTTGATCTTCAGCCCTGTCTCGGCATCCATCACGAATACAATCTTCAACGCATATAGTCACGAAGGACGTCGAAGATGGAGAGTAAAGAAAGACCCATCCAGAACGACTCACTGCTCATCGCGATGTGCATCATCTATTCGAGGGCATAGAACTGACACCACCAAAACAACGCTGACCTAACGTCGCAGTGCGTTAGGAGCTGGCGGGGGAAGATGCGTATGGTACGTGTCCTGTTCTATTCTTTCTATATCTTTGCCTTCGATGTGATGTGCGTTTCGCGTTGGTATCCGATACGTCGAAGGTCTTTCCGAGTCCATCCCATGTGTGCTCCACATTCTCAGAGCTCTTGCTCGCTGTCTTTGCTCCCCAGCGCGGAGATCTCTGACTTCCATCTTCCCCCCTCCTTCCTCGTCGATCAAGCCCTGACTTGTATATCTTCACAGCTGTGAGCCCCACCGCACCTCTTTCCCGACACGCGCTGGATGCGTGTTCCATCCTTTCCTCTCCCCTCTTACGTGTCTCGTCGGTGACGGAGAGTGGATGCAAGTGGGTTAGGCGCCCATTAAGCGCCGACCGCATGCCTTCGCTGGGTCGTACAACTCGTGCATGCGGGCGTCATCAGGATGCGCGGTGGCTGGTCGGATGCGAGTGCAGGTGAGATGCAGTGCTGTACATGCGATGGAGTACACTTGTTTGGCACGGGCCGGGCGAGGTGCATAATCGTGAGCGCGCGCGCACCGTAAATCGTGGGCGCTGGATGTCCCGCCGAGGGTGAGCGTGGTGGCCGGTTGTGCCCTGCAATGGGGACGTCGCGTCGGCGGGCACCCGCTCGTTCTCTCTCGCCCCAAAGCACTGTTTTATCTATCCCCCTCCCCTTGACCTTAGGGTCTTCCATATTCACGCTCCCCACAGATGACGGTACCCACTTCCCTCAAACGACTTGGTGCGATGCGCCCGCACGATGTTGGATTAAATAGCGAAGGACGAGGTACGTTTTTTTCCAGTTTTCTGCGCCGCAGTGCGGCTAGGGTTATCGGTGCAGCGCCGCTGTTTTGCTTTCCGGCTTCGCCAGAGCAGGCGCTGCGCGTTGTTGCACACGATGGCTGTAGGGGAGAGCTACGCGGTTCAGGTGCGGAGGGCTTTCACTTGCCTCTTCCTCTTACCCCCTTCTTCCTCCTCTCGCGTCCCTCCTCTCTGTATCATTGATTAATGCGCTTCACAGCCGTCGGCTCAGTGGCACAACCTCCTCAGCAGATGGGGAGTATTCTTTCGCAGTGGATGCGTTCTCCTCCCTCCTTTCCCCCTCCCTCTCCGTCCCTCTCCCTCTCTCTCGACTTTAAAGAGGCGAATGGGTTAGACACCCATCAAGAGCCCACCGCAGTTATCTCTCCTTTGGAAGGTTGATGCATCCTCTCACTCCTGTAGGGTTGTTAGCGAAACCGGTTGCGCGGAGTGCGGGGTGAGCGATTTGGTATTGCGATTCGGCAATAAAGTATTTGTAGAATAAAGCTGTTCAAAACTCCTTTCAAGAACAATATTCCGTTCCTCTTCAAATCTACTTAAACCGCCGATCAACAAGAGTGAATCTTTGCTGAACGTGAACACGGGAAACGTCTCCGTGGTCTTAAGACTGCTGTACTAACCGTTAACAAGCTTATAGTGTTGCTGAAGAGTTAGGCATTCGTCGTAACACTTAATGAGCTTCGAGCTTCACTTAGAGTTAACGCAGATTTAGATGGCACCGAATGGATTGAGGTAAAGATATTGTATCCACATCTGGGGAAGTACTCCCTTTATATACTGTACAATACTCTTGGGGCCGCAGTGGAGTCGGGGACAAGACCGAGGCTCGGGGAGTTACTCAGCCGAGGCCGAGTCAACCGTGTGATATTGATCACAAGGCGAAACTTATACTGTACCGACTTGTATGGTAGCAACCGCCAGAGAGGCGTTACGAAAAATTTAGGTTACAAGGTAGCAACCAATTGCCTTATTTGGCACCGGAGCTTCCTAAAAAGGAAATAACGGCCCTGCAGGGCCGAAAATTTGCCAAATTTGGCCCCGAGAGCTGAGATTTTGAGCGTTACGCTCAGATTTAGGCAACATTTTGAGGGCAGCGTTATGCGTTATGTTGCTACGATACAAGTCAGTACAGTAATCTCATCGACGGGAAGTCGGCCCGTGAGTTACCGTCTAACATCCCCAACGATGACCTGTGCCTAGAAGTGATTTCAGTGAGTGCGTTGAGGCTTAGTATCCATCACAAGGGTCGGGACACGCGGTGGCGCAATGGGTGCTGCTAGGAGCAGTGGGCGCGCGGGGGATGTGTGCCCGGGTGCAGGCGCTGGTCTCAGCTCGGAGTGCCTGCATCGGGTAAGTTGGAACGATATGAATGTCCTGCGCATTTTGTGCGAGGGATCCATTCACCTTGAAGCTGTGTTGCGCGGGGCACGCGTACATCCCGCTCACAGATTCGCGTTGTCCACACGCGCGCCGATGGCGATCGCGCGCATCGGGGGTGCTGGATGTCTGTGGTGCGGCGCGACATGTGTGAGTCCGTTGGGCACGGGCGCTGGCTCCCATTGAGGTCGCGGACAGCTCCGGGCGCGACGAAACATCGGTGCCGTTTCAACGCGGGTGCGTATTGGCCTCTAGGATGTGCGCATGGGCATGGTCGATGCGCGGGCAGTGGAGCACTGAAAAATTGTTCTGGGTTACTGTCTGCGATGATCTGAATGGGCCTCTTAACGAGAAACTGCAATAATTACTCTTACCTCATGCTAATAATATTCATGCGACAGAGCATCAGTTTCACTATGCCTTTCGGGTTTTGATCTGCTTTTTATAGGCTCCCTGAGCTCACGGTAGTCCGTATTTGCCGCCTGCGATTCTTTGTAGAGGATTGGAGGAATTTGTACATGCGGAGGCGTATGCGAATTCTTTAGGGATCTCGGCTAAATCGGGTTGCAGTTCAATCCCTCCAGACTCATAAGTAATGCTGCCAAGCATGCACAAGATTTCCGGACTGCTTCCATAGGCACTTATCGCCCCCTACGTAAGCGAATTCGGGCGGCGAACCTATATTTGTGTCGGGCCCCGCGTTTTCGGCGATCTCCCCACTGGGGAGTCGCCTAAAGCTCCGTGACGTTGTCCCGTTGTCCCGCCGACGAAATTATACCTGCGTTCAACGAACGGATAGACTTACTTCCAAAGCACACAAATAAAGCACACGCTGATCATCTCGAGAAGGGATGTCTGCCATCATGTCTGTATGGTGGGCACACTCACATTATTATAATTCTCCGCGATCTCGGCTTTATGTGGGAATTGACTTGAATCGCCGATCGCCGACCTATGTTTATAAGTACTGAGATGACACAGTTACAGGGTAGGGTTTCTTTCAGCATCAGACCAGCGCCGATGGCCACCAAGCTTGAAGCTACCGACTCTCAGGATTACACCCTCCACAGTGCATCCCGGGAAGATGCTCCCGAGCAGGGCTATGCTCTCGAGGCCGAGAGTACCATTTTGACGGGAACGAAACTGGCTGTTGTGTTTGCGGCACTGTAAGTATTCTCCTGCTCTTATTTCCGGCCACTGAGCAGATTTCTTGAAGGGTATTGTCTCTCTTATTGGTTGCTTTAGACCAAACAATTTTAGGCACGCTTCGACTCTCTTCATTCACTTCGAGATTTACCATTTTCTTCCTCAGCCACCGCACTGCCTCGAATTGCATCGGTTCGCGCAACACCTTTGAGCTTCGAGACTTCACTGATGCATTCCATAGGATTTCCAATCCTTCACTCTTCAGGGGTGGGTTGTAGTCTCTCCCAGACAAACGCTTCAATACATGTGACCTCGTACCTCATAGGTGGGTTGCGACCTCGTTCCCCCTTACACAAAGTGGGTTTCTGGCCCTTCTTCCGATGAGTTTCCATTCTGATTGAACCAGCCGTGTTCCTGTTATTTTACGGACAAGTTCTCCGAATATTTCCGGCCAAGTGGGTCATGGTCACCGCAATCATCATTTTCGAAGTCGGCTCTTTGCTATGTGGGGTATCCCAGAACGTAGGCCAGCTGATTGCTGGCAGGACTGTTTCCGGTGTGGGAGCCGCTGGGATTTGTGAGTCCGTTTCTTTCTACCTCACCTACCTTACGGGCATCCTTTCAGTCATTGCAATGCTTCAGATCGTATCTCAAGTCACTCGTCTCGAAGATCGGCCGAGGTTGTTTGGTCTCTTTGGGGCATCCTTCGGAATGTACAAGCACATCCTTTACCACTTTCGAAAGAACGCTGACTCTACTAGGTCATCAATAATCGGGCCTCTGATTGGAGGTGCATTCACGGACCATGTACGATGTGTGGCTCTTGTGATTTCCGCAGGAACGCTGACTCGACTAGATCACTTGGCGGTGGTGCTTTTTTGTGAATATTAATCTCCGTGGACAGATACTTCGTCGATTCTAACCCGTACCTGACAGATTAACCTCCCCATCGGTGGGGTCTCCCTTACCGCAGTTACATTCTTCCTTAAAGCTGCACCTCCTCTCGGCTCCGACCCAACCAAGCGCTCGTGGGCGGATATAATGGGACAGGTTGCCCGGATGGACTTCATCGGTGCGATACTGGTGGCCGCGTCCGTGACGAATGTCGTCCTCGCCCTTCAATGGGGTGGGAATACCAAAGCATGGAACGACAGAGCGGTGATCATTGTGAGTGTAGGCCAAAAACGTTAACTATTACTGACCTGATGTCCCAGTGTTTCGTCCTCTCGGGAGTCCTCGCAATCGTATTCATTGCTTGGGAGCTTTATCTTGATGAGCGGGCAATGACCCCGATGGCAATTTTGCATTCAGGGTCAATGTATGAATTTCTCTCTTATCTGAATTACACTGATGGAGTGTAGATATGCAATTCTCGCATACTGCTTTCTCACTCGTTTCTCTTTCCTCCTGTTTTCCTATGTAAGGGAATTTCAGCCTTAGGATATCACATTATTTGAACCCGCGCACCCACAGTACATCCCGATCTTTTATCAGGCGGTCCGACACCACAGCGCTACCAAGTCAGGGATCGACCTCCTTCCCTTCGTGCTCGGCGTCGTAGTCACCATAATCAGTGCCGGACAAATTGTGGGCAGGATGGGATACTAGTGCGTCACGGCCACCTCTAAGATGTCAGTCTCCCAACTCCGGACAGCTGGTACTTCCTCATCTGCGGCCCTGTTTTCCTTGCCATCGGTTCCGGATTGCTCTACACTCTGAACACTGCGTCGTCCGCCAGGATCGCAGGGTTCCAGATTCTTGCGGGGATCGGTACCGGGGTGGGCATGCAGAACTCGGTACTGGCAATCCAGTGCGTCGATTCATTCGCCCTGGCCGAGCACAGCTGACTGACGCCTCGCAGAGTCGAGTTTAAAAACAAACCCAAACTCCTCGGGCAAGCAACCAGCATGGCCACGTTCGCGCAATTTTTGGGCGGCACACTGGGGCTGGGCATCGCAGAGCCGGTGTTCGCGTCCGAGCTGGGCAAGTACCTGCTGCGCTTCGCACCGGAAGTGCCCGCCGCCATCGTTAAACAGTCTCCGATTGCGATCTACACGGACCTTCCTGCCGCGATGATCCCCGGCGTCGTGCGCGCGTACACGGAGAGCCTTCGCATCGTTTTCCTGCTCGGTGTGCCTGTGGCGGGCCTCGCACTTCTATCGTCTATGTTCATCCAGAATCTCCGGATCGAGAAGACCGTGCCAGCGTCTGTTGGGCCAAAAAATGGAGACCCATAAAGCGGCGCATAGTAGACAGGGGAGCAGATAACTTTAGTAAGCGGCAGAAAGATAATATTTGACTCCGCGGGCGACCCAAAAAAAAGGGGGGGAATCGCGAGATCTTGCACGGAATTCCTGAACTGTATACCTTGAAGTCTCTAAAGCAATCGCAAAAACATATTTAGTCAACCCTCTGGATTACACGTACGATATGGCCGTCAGTCTCCCCACATTATCGACGGCCACCAATCCTAGAGAGTCGTCAGGGCGACGCGGTCACAAGAAGACACCGAAAAGTCGCCAACGTCCAGTTTCCGAAACGTGGTGTGCGAAGCCGGAGTGGCACTAAAGTGTACTAGTCCCAGGTAACTCGGTTCCTGCTTCATCAGCAGGAGGACACAGGTGCCTGATCCACCCACAATGTCATGGATAGGATGCAGGTCTGGCAAAGGTAGCCAGAGGTAGCCCTGCCCAAATTCCAGGCTGCCACCGCGAGTCACCTTGGATACAAACGTGAGTCACCCACTTGAACTCGGCCGCCTGGTGTCGCGCGGGGTGCAGTCTTTCCGTTGGCATTCGACGCGCTGCGCTCTTACACCCCAAACACAAGAACATCTTCGAGGCCAATACTTTGCGTTCTAGCATGCCCTTTGGCCCATTACGCCGTTCCTCTGGCTTGACACGGTTTCCAGCACGTACGAAGCCATGGTGGAAGACAAGAAAGAGAGTTCGTGATTGATGACCGTGATGTGGCAATGCTCAGTCGCTTTGAACCCGTCGATCCTGACTCTTCACTCTTGAGCTCCTCCGTTGGACCCTATTGTCTTCAGCTCGTTCCATGGGGCCATCTCACTCCCGTGGTCTGTTCTCTTGGAGCGGTGTGCTTCACCCATCTTATCGTAGGGCTGGTGGCAGTCCGTCCACAAACTATAGACTGTGGGCGAGTCAGTGGCGGCATGGAGCAGGGAGCAAAGGATTTCGAATCGAAACTACAGCTTTACAGATACGAGTGATCGACCGATGGCGGCCCGACTGTAATAAGAGCGGGAGCCAAAAAAAAAACAAAGGTCAGGTTTGGATAGCGTTGACCGTGGATGAGCGGGAACAACCTCTCTTGACGCGTGTGAAATGACGTCGGCATTCAGTCTTTGTCCGACGATATGGCTTTGCTGGGCTTAGCAAAGAGTCGAGGATTTATAACGACGAGTACCATGTTTGAAGGAAAACCTACTGGGAAATAGGATATGAAAAGCAAATATATTTCGTCTGGTAAATAGTTCGTGTAAATAGAGAAAATACGTTCTCAGCGGCATGGACGTGTGGCAGGAAAATTGAGAGGTGTGGCAGAGAGATGAAGCTTTAAGGAAGACGGTCAGATAGCAGGTAATAAAGTGCAGTAAAGTCCCTACCTTATTTTCACGTCGAGCAGGACGATAGATCAACGGGCGTATAAGTCCGATTACGGAGACTACGATTGTGTCTGGTTCTTACGACTTTATAACGAGCGTTCTCCATCTCTTCAGATGATGCCTGATCGTTTCTGGTTCTTCTGCGCCTCATTTCATAACGGGGGGTCTCCGTCTCTTCAGATGATGCCTGATCGTGTCTGGTTCTTGCGCGCCTCATTTCAAAACGGGGAGGCTCCGTCTCTTCAGATGATGCCTGATCGTGTCTGGTTCTTACGCGCCTTCGTCCTGATGCAGCTGCAGACACATATCAATGCAACCATTCGCACAAATAGCAAAGATTGAATTTGAAAGACATACCTAAACCATCCAGTTCATCATCGCTCTTCTCGATGTCTCCGTCTAATGTTCTAGTTCTTCGGCGCTTCAGAACCGAAGAAGCTGTAGTATGGATATCAATCTAGCCATTCTCGGGAATAAAAAATATCCGAATTGGAGGACGTACCTCGACCATCCAACTGAGCATTATGACTGTCCTCATTATCACTCTCCATGTTTGCGTACTTGGTTCTGGTGCGTCGGGGCTCCGGAACCGAAGCAGCTGTAGTACGGATATCAATCGAACAATTCGCACGAAACGCAAGACTGGATTTAAAGGACGTACCTGATTCAGCATTAAGCTCCGTGGGTTCGCCTACGCCGTCAGTTGGCGTCACTGTTCTGCACTCCGAAGTGGAATCCTTGTCGACGCAACTGTAGTATGTATGCGATTTCAATGCAACCAGTGACAGAAATAGCACGATCAGAATCTAAAGGACGTACCTGGACCGTCCTGATCCTGGACCAAGATCAGCCTCAATATCCTCGACAATGGGACTGTCCTCTTCGCTCGCAAACCGGTTCTTCAGAGCCTCCGCTTTCCTCTTGAACCGGGCCATTGCACGACGACTGGACCGTTTATCTTTGGCGAGTTTCGTCCGGTCGTGCCCCAGACGCGCCCTCCAATGTTAAACGCTGGGTTTCGAGCGCCACGCGCTCCGCGTCTAGATTCTCACGCTCCCCGCGACGAGATGACTCCGCAAGCGCAAGTCGCTCTTGAAGTGCTTCGATCCTACGGGCCCTCGCCTCGGCGTGCTCGCGCTGAGCGTCGCGCTCGGTGGCCACCGCGGTGATCTCCATACGCTGCTGCTCGACCATCTGCTGGAGATCGAGGACCTTGGATTGGAGCGCGGAGCACTCCCGGCGGGATTTTGCCAGCGCAACGCGAGCGTCAGAGTTTTCAGCGCGGGCCGTGCTGTGCATCGGCCATGGCTTGAGCGAGAGATCGCGCTGCATCCACAATAGGATCACCGTCCGGTCCGGGGCTCGCTGATTCTTCTTTCATGAGTGTACCGGTAGAGCAAATGACGAGAGATCGTAGAGGGACGTGAGGGCAAGACGCAAAGAGAGACGGCGGCTGTGCTCCAATCACTTTCTGGCGATCACCGAGTGATCATCAGCTTATCTAACCATATTGCCCGATCCAGAGATCGCGGTGGTTTGAGGTGGCTGCTCAAAACCAGACAAAAAGATGCCGTCACCTCACTTTCGCGTCTCCATCATCAAACCAAATCCGGCCAAACACGTTCGAAATTGACCCAACATAACTTTCCCAACGTTAACGCCGGAAGAAGTTAACGCCATCCATATTTGTGCTTTGGCTTCCACAGCTTGCTTGTGTCACTGCGTCAGACCGGAAGATACTAGTAGATCCCATATATACGCAGCTATTTGCAACTCGGAGGCTATCAGAAACGCGCTCAGCATTTACTGTAATATGATTCTGACTTGAGAGGTGTATAACTCCGATCCCATTCGAATCCTGGGCCTCTGTGACCGATGTACATCTCGATTGTCCCAACCTAAGTATTTTTGTCGGCTTCGTCTTCGTCTTTGCAACATCAACAACTTGCACAGTCCTAAAAATATTTTCTGCTCCTCGTCTTTCCTTCCCCATTCCTTCTCCGATACTTTTAACAAGGTACGGGCATTTGATCGCTGAGGCCGGAGCGTGGTGATAGAATCGATATCGCCAGACGATAGAGAACGATTCAGAGGTGACGTGGGATTTATCGTTCGACTCTGAGTCCTCAAACCTCGTCGGGTGCCGCCGCGGACGCCGCGACGAGGAATTCGGACGTTCTCATGGCCACCCCACCTTACAGGATAGCCACGAACACATTCTCGATACTATAATACATGATAGCCTGACGCGCAAAACAACAAAAAATCTGCCCAGACTTCCAAGTTCTGGGACCCTCAATCAATCAAGGCTTGCGGACTTCACCCAATTTGAGGATCAGACAGAGCCCCGATGGCGGAGATCCCCAAATTATAGAAACTAGGGACGGAATCAAATTATAAAAGCCAAGGAGACGCCGCTATGGAGACTGATAGTAGTTTCTGTCAATGTGGTTGTGGTCTCTTCGTCCTTGAGACTCGAGAGAAATGTCAGAGAACAATGAACATTCGGGGCGGTCCAATCATCAATATCCATTTCACGAGTATAAGTATACTAAAGGCGCATTTTACCTTTCCGGCACGTCGAGGGCTTATTGAAACCTCACAATCAGACGGCTATTTGACAAGGCAATCTCGTTATCATGCCCACAGTCTATGCATATGCCAGTGCATCTGCATGTTTTGGAGTCCTCAAGCCCGTATGTTGTCCACTTTACTCCCGTGCATAATCAGGTTGCTCTTTGTTTTCAGGTCCAGATCCGGCGGAGAGCTCTATTTGTTTTTAATTCCGCTGGCTCTTGCTGCTGAGGACGCAGGACTGTCAATTTTCTTGCGCTGTACAAGGTGCCTAAGAGGTACTGACCTGACTTTACACTTGAACGGGACCGTGTCCAAGTGGAACATCATCGAATTCGAAGTCCATTGCTTTATTTATATGGCCAGTTACTTAACGCGCGCATGCGACGGACCCACCGTCTGCTTCTCTTCCCATCCATCGCCTTTCATCGGCAATGTTTCAGCCTGAGATTCCCAGCATTCTTGTGACGGGGGCGAACCAAGGTACATGGGAACTCCATTATCACGGCTCAAACACTCTAATCTAGTGTTGCATGAACAAAACTCCCAGGCTTGGGGATGCAAACCGTTCACCAGCTTGCGTCGACTCCCAATGTTCTTGTGTTGATGGGCGAGTCCAGACATAATGGGGAGATGAGCTTATTAAACCGGGGTCAACACTTTAAAGGTTCCCGCAAAATAGCCGCAGCTGAAGAAGCCCTAGCGGGCTTTGCGTACATCCATCCCGCGTCCACCGTCGTGCCGGTGCAGTTGGACGCACAGATGGAGTCAATCACCGCCGCGCATGCCACCATTGCCGATTATCTGAACGCCAAGGGACTTCGTGGCCTGGACGTGCTGATCAACAAGTCAGTGTTCCTTCCTCTCCTCCGGGGTGCATTAAATGTCGTAACTTAGCGCTGCGGTATCGATTCCTTCGTTCAAAGAGACCTTCAATGTCAACGTCTTCGGGACCGTCGCAATTACGGAGAGCATTCGCCCGTTGATCACCACTGGTGGTGCCATTCTCAACATCTCCTCCTCCGATCAGGCTTTTCCAAGGCCGCCGGCTCGGACCGAGAATCTAGAGTCTATCCGTACAGCGCGAGAAAGAGTGCGCTAAATAACCTTACAGTGCGGTGGGCTACGGAGGAGCAGAAGAAGGGATTGGGGATTCGCGTAGTGGCTATTTCCCCTGGTATGTGCATGAGTAAACTCGGTGGCCATCTTAGCTTCGTTTATCTTACCCATGGGCCAGGATATAATGCGACACATCTCAACACCTACACCGGGACGATGTCGCCTGCGGAGGGCTGCAAAGTCATTGTGAAGGCCGCGTTGGAAACAGAAGGAAGAACTGCCGTGTTTTTCGGTAAAGATAGAGCTGTGCCGTGCTAAAGTCAAAGTGCCGTATTTTCTTCACTCCTTGTCACCTTTCGGATTCTCGTAATGGCACTGCCTGCCGGATTCGAAGGCCGTCGGTGCAGCCTTCTTAAAGTTCAACATTAGGATTCAATCTTTCACGTAATACCGCAGTTCGTGAGTGAATCGATCTCAGCGCTCGGTTCCTTTCCCGCTCGGTGCAAAACTCGTTGACTGCGCGGGCCAAGTCCCCAAATTTGCTGTGGGCCAACCTAATTTGGCAGGTTGAAAAGTGAATCCGCGACCCGTCCGATTTCCTCGCCTTTCAGGAATTCAACCACGCAATTTTCTACCATTCTCTGAACTGTTCCTCTCCCGCAGACTGTTCAAGGAACCCACGGCGTCATGTACACCGGCTCGATTGATTTCGTACCACATTCCATTTGTGTTTGTCTCACAACCTTTGCTAGCTATCATAATTACACTAAAGGTTAACTTGGAATGTGCCAGTGCAGCGTCTCTACCTGAGCCTACTTATCTAGAACCACCCAACAACTCGTACGAATCAGGCGAGAAAATCTGCCACACAGAGGGTCCTAGAGTGACTTCACGCAGTCTGGGATACTGCCGACTGAGTGCAGCAATAGCGGCAGCCTCTCGTTCTCTAGAGGGGCGGCCTGTCCGTCTGGGCGGCCGGATTTGGAGCAGGGCTATATTTGGCGGGAACTCGACGAGGCCGAGGCAGATCCGGCGGAGGAAATCCTAAAAGAGGTTGGCGTTACTCGCTGCATACATATCATAGATTATTCTCACGGAGTAGGTACCGGAAGGAATCGCCGGCAGAGGAGGGTCTTCTTTAGCCATGGGCTAGAGGGAGATAGTCAGCATTATTCGAAAAGTGCATCAGTGTTTAAACTTGCGGTGTCATTCAGGCGGTCGTCGAGGGTAGGATCCGCCCACAGGGGAACTGAGGCTAAAGGTGTCTGGGTGGGTTTTGCTCGACACATGGGCGGAGGATCCTCTTCCAAGTCTGAGAGTACCTCGGCGGGGAGGTCATCGAAGGCCTCCTCATCGTTGAGCTCGGGGGAGCGCGTGTCCTCGCAGCGGATCTCGCGGGACTGAAAGTGGCGCGGGGCCCGGGCCTGCCATTCATCGATATCGTAATCCTCCTCAGGGATTTCCATTGACAGCTCGGGGAGCGTGGGAATGTTGATGCGATGAAAGCCAGGGTATCTAGTGTCGAGGAGGTACAGGGAATGACGAGGGATCGAATGGGGGTGGAGCTGCGGCAGATGTCAATAAAGACACCTTTCATGTGGTCGATGGGAACAGGGGTGCTGGGATCCGGGTTTAGCACCGTAGCTGCGCTGATTGGCCGATTTAATGTCAACGATCCAACCACGTCCCATGGTACTGTGATATTTCGGAGAAGAGGTACGACGTGCTGAGGAAGAGACTGGGGCAGAGGTGTCCCAGAATTTCGGGAAATGGATGGTATAACCAGCGACTCGAGCCGTGGACACCGTTTCAGAAGATCCAGGAGGACATTCACCTTGAATGGAGCGTGCAACGATAAATGGCCGAGATTGGACAACTTCGCGTCTCCGAATCCAGCGATCAGTAAAGCAGATTGGACTTCAGCGTGAAGATTGAGCTCGAGGAGACGGTCTGGATATACGATCTCGAGACGATCTCCAGTGGATGGACTGTCGTCTCTAGCGTTTCTCCAAGAGCCGGTTCCAGATCGTCTTGTTGCGGAAATTGTGAAGCGATGCACGTCCAGGACGATACCCTCCGGCGGGGTGATGTCGCACCTATGAAGAATGAGGTCCTGCAAGCGCGACAGCGACGCCAAAGTTTGACGGAGACCCGTGTCAATGGTCATTCCCTGCATATTCAACGCAGTGAGATTCTGATAGAGCCCAAGCGTGGCGCGGAACGTTGTGAGGACTCTGTCGCGCATGGCATTGAAGGTCCCGATATGCAGGATATGAGAGTAGTCCCCTATAGCATTGTCGCGGGCCCACCGCTCCGACGATGTTGCATCTGCGGCCAAGGGTGTGGTCCAGCGCTCTCGCAACAGGGGCGTAGAGCTAATCTTCCATGCCCGAACCGCCAAGACGAGTGGGTTCCCACCAATCTGTCGAGGCGGACTGCCACGCGATGGAGGCTCCGCGTACGCTCGACCCAGTTATTGCGGCCGAGGCCCTCGACCAACGCCGCAACGTCGGCGCTTTGCCGCTCAAGCAAAGACGGGAAGCAGATAGATCGAAAGAGCCGGCACACCAGCGAAAGGCGGCGGCGTTGTCGAGTGGAAGCAAACATCCAGCATGCAAGCCAGATTTCGACGGGGAGAATGTAGAGGTAGGAAATGGGGGGTTGCATGATGGTAATGGTGTAAGGTAAAGCAGTGAATTGGGTTAACAGCACTGTTCTCAGCCGTGGCAGCTGGTGGGAGTTAATTCCCATGAGAACAAGGCCATTCCCGCGGTTGACAGCTGTTAAAGATTGGGTAAATAGGGGAACACTCATTTCACAGTATTGTTTACCATTCAATGTATTCTTCAGTGCAATATCACGGTGGGGAGCTCCAGGCTCAGTGAACGCTCAATTCAATCGTATAATGCAATCAAAAGATCGGCGCTTAACGGGCGCTTAGCCATCGACGTTCTCGGAGACGAACTCAAAGCGGAGAACTACATGATACTGGCTGCCATCCATTTATTAACGCGCGCGTCACAGCGCCGGCTCCTCAATTAAAATGGCATTTTACAGCTATTTGCGGAACTTAGGGCGCGGATCATGTTTTTCTAAAAATTGATGTTTTCACTAATACCCCTCTATCGAGCTCAGTTTTCATCCGATTGCCTTGAAACCTGGGCGAATCGATTCGGAATGTCATTTTACAGTGCTTAGGACCCGTCAATGAAGGGGAATATTATTTGTTACTGTTTGGTTCAAAATTCTGGGACTTTTAATATGATCCCTGTATCATTCTAACAAGTGGCCTTGGGGCTCCTGGGCTCAAGCTAGACCATCTTAAGCATACTATCCAGTGCTTAAGATAGTTCAGATCATTATTGGAGGGTGGAAACTGGTGAAACAAGCTGAGAAATTACAGGTATCTTGTGATCTATATTTTGCGGCCTCACTACTTATCCCGAACATCAACTACTGCTTGACAAACTAGCCAGCACACTGTATGACATCCTAAAGATGCCTGTTCCGAGCTCCAGCACCTTCAGAGGCTTCCTGCAATGCACAGAGGGATCATATTAAAAAGTCCCAGGATTTTGAACCAAACAGTAACAAATAGTATTCCCCTTCATTGAAGGATCCTAAGCACTGTAAAATGACATTCCAAATCGATTCGTCCAGGTTCCAAGGCAATCGGATGAGAACTGAGCTCGGTAGAGGGGTATTAGTGAAAACATCAATTTTTAGAAAAACATGATCCGCGCCCTAAGTTCCGCAAATAGCTGTAATTAGCTACGCTTTTCAAAGGCTATTACATATAAATTAGCCGAAAACTGAATTTTATATATCTGATTTGGGAGGTAACAAAATCTAATATTATATGTTTTACTATACTTTGAAAAGTGGAGCTAACTAAAATGCCCACAAAATTCAAAACCCAGCCTTTTGATTGGCTGCCAATGGATTTAGTGAGCATTTTAGTTCCACTTTTCAAAGTATAGTAAAACGTATAATATGCCCACTATCTTTAGTAGAGGGTTATTGGGTGGCCCTATCAGCGTTTTTCTGAAGAATTGATGCGTGCTTTGTTATTTTTCTGCAATGGGGATATATTACCTTAAATGGCCTTCAAAAAAGGTATTTATAGTACTTTCTCTCATGTCTTTTGATCGCATCTTGATCTCATCATCCCTCCATGTGCGCCCTTGCCTTCATCGCCTCTCTTGTCCTCTTCGCTCATGTCTCTCTCGGTCGACGGTGTTCTGTGCTCTACTGTGTTCCGCTCCTCTTCGCCTGTGACTACTATCTCCAGGTACTTTGTGTCTGCATTGACGCCTGGACACTCTCGTAATGGATTTTATCCCATCACGCTCGTCGCTGCTGGTGGGGATAATCTGACTGTCGTTCTGCGCTGTGCTGTTGCCTACGAAGGTCCCGATATTGTTCTTGGGCTGGACTGGAAGGCTTCCATACGGGAATTGCTTGCTGGGTCGGCCTATTCTACCCGGTTTGATCCTTTTCAAGCGTATCTTGGATCTGGTGCGTCTTTCCTCTGTTTTGTTTGCTTCTTTTGCTTACTTTTCGTTGCAGTGCCTCAGGATGGCTTGATCCTTTCGCCTAGTCCTGCCGCTGAGGCTCATTCGTTGAGCCCTGCCTCTCAGCTTCTTGAATTGAATCCTGAATTCTGTACCCCCATTAATGTCCCCACTCGCGTGCGTGCATTTCCTCCTGTACCCCTGTCTCCCACACCGTTGTCTCGTACACCCGTTAATGCTCCCACTCGCGTGCGTGCATTTTATTTGCTTGAAAATGAAACTGTCTCCTACACCGTTGTCTGTCTCTCGAGCTCTTGTTTCGTCCTCGTCTTCTCTTCGTCCTTCTGGCCCGTCTGGAGATGTTTTTCGTGTTGCGTCCGGTTTGGATGGGAGAGATCTTCTGACCGAGCTGCTGTTGTCTAGTGACCCTTCTTGTAATATATTCTTATGCGATGATCAATATATTTCTACTTTACTCATTCATCACGGTGTCAACACTGAGTTTTTATCTACGCCGTCTGATTTGCGCGTCGCACTTCTCACTCATTTATTTACTGGATCATGCGTAGGTGAGGCTGCTTCTAGACATTCTGCATGCCATCGCATCGGCTCTAGTGGTTTCCACGATGGTAACGAGCTAGCGTATTTTTCTTTGAGTATTGTATCTTCGTCTCCCCGTGTGTCTGATGCTGCCTTAATCGTGTCTGCCGTTGCTCTCGGTTTAGATGAATCATCGGCGCGTGTATATCCGGCTCACGATGAGCTTGTATGTTGCGCAAAAAAAAATCTTGGTCAAAAAACGTGCCCTTGTGGACGAGTACTCGCGGTCTCATCCTAGTGACCTTCTGATAGACGGCTTGAGTATCTTAATCTGCCTCAGTTAATAAATCTGGCTAGTCTTCATCGAGTTTCCGTTTTTTCGCCTTCTCTCGAGCGACTTAGGTGTGCAATTACAGATCATATCGCCTCTGGTCAGTGCGCAGTTCACAACGCTTCACCTGCCATCGCATGCGCCTCCGTGTATGCTCAGACGTTCCCCGAGCCTCTTTCAGATGGGTTATCATTCGAAGAGCAGCAACAATCGATGCAGATCAATCTATTGAGCTATTTGATGCCAAAGCTCACCCGCAAATCTTGCCGTCGCGTCCTCACTTTGCATGATGTACAATGGAAAAAAACTGATGGAGTTGCGTGTTTACGCGGTCATCTTCAGAAATATTTGAGGCAGCTGAACACGTAGCTCCTGCACCCAGTATTAGAAAGGCTCCTGAGGCACGCGAACGAATAGACAGCCGCGCGGCGCGTTTGCTGGAGAGTGATCGACTGAAAGCAGAATGGCCCCATCTTGTATCCCCTGAGGTCAAGCAGAGGTTCAAAGACGTGTTCAATAATTTTATTTCGAAGGAGAGTCTGGCTGTGTTTACTTGCGGATGTTACGGCAAGAGTTGTAATGTCATCGACGAGAAGACCACTATTGGTTTTGATGATTTTGACTTTGATCAGCTGAGGCGTCCAGATTTGTTGAGCTCTGAGAGCGAAGATTCGTCTCGCGACGACGATAATGATTATGAGTCTGAACACGACGCTCCGTCTGAACCCGATACAGACTCTGGAGACCAAAGGTGGTTAGACCCTGACATGATAGCGCCTCCTATGCCCATAGACGAAGATGACCCTCATAACGGCGAGTATTCCACCTTGCTTATCGAGCCCCAATGCATAGAGCCGGATCCGGAGTCTATGGAGGACGTTTTGGTGATGTGTAAAGTCCGTAGATCTGAACTATTAAGTGGAAAGGCAAAGAAAAAACCTCCCCGACGTGCGATGGCTCATAAGAATTATCTTGGGCCTGTCCCTCCAGAGCTAAAGGACTTGTCGGTCGTAGAAGAGACTATTATCGCGCGCTGCAGATCGAAATGTTGGATTATTCAGATGCGCGAGCTGGATGATAGAGAATTCCCAAATGTCCAACGTGGTTTCAAGGGTCACATCATCGTTTATCCACAGCGCCCTTCTGCTATAGCTGCGACACTGCCGCCGTCCATAGAAGAGATTAGCACTCCGATATGTGTCGTTTTCGTGGGATCAAAACCGCCTTCTTTGGAATGGATACAGACGAAAGCCAAGCCGTTGATACGCAAGGAGCGAGTGATGAAGGCGCTGGATTGGTTGTCGACCCATAATCATTTATACAAGGATGTATTTATAGACAGGACGGTTTTAACTTTTCGACGGCCATGGTGATGTCGTCCGCATACCTTTCTATGTAGAGCATGTCTACCGTCTGATGGAATTGAGGCGACCACATTGCTTGATCGCATCCTGATTATCTGATGTCAGGCTGATGTCCCGTTGGATTGGTCCTCTCCGAGATACATCAATGGCCATAGTACATAGCGAATATGCGTCTTCATTTACACGCTCATCTAGGGGAGAATTGAAATTCTTTTTCATATATACCAGGATGGCTACCAGTTGCACGGACAACATTGAATGAGAAACTTGATGGCCCTGGCTGCTGAGCGATATCCACAAGGATCTCGCAAGCATGGCCGACGTCAAACATTGGATCAGAAACAAGTCGGTACAAGCTGCATAATCTAGAATGTGTTCTTGTGTTTCCGGAGCCCGCGCGAACTCGAGCCGACCGAAGGTCGGGCGAGGGTGAGCCTGCCATAATCTGATGTCTGTAGTACTCATTTTCCGTGTATTAGAATCAAGAATTTGATTCTCGTGTTGGTCCCACCGAGCCCACATTCCAGGGTCCTCTTCCTTCGTTTGAGCGCTATGCTGCGGCGGGAATATGGTCTGGATCATCCCGCCCCATCCGAGTCCTCTCGGTGAATGTTGTATCTTACAAAGAATATTCAAAGCTGCACCACTGCACAACTTGGTGCACTGCTCTGAAATTTAGATATACATTTTCACAACTCGTGGTACAACAAAACTTAAGCGAGCCTGAGGTGCAAGCTCAAATTTGGTTGTAGTGTCTGTTTACAAGAGACTAGACTCGTGGAGTTCTTTCGCGAGTCGTGAATAGGTATTTCCCGGGACCTCCTGTGGATTTGTCCCTTGAGTGTGCATGGTGAGATCACCAAGTACTCGCTGCGCAAATTCAAGGCCCAGCTGGGCATTTCACACAGGAGTTACCAGCAGTTGCTGGAAGTGGAATATAACATATTTTAATCGTTGTCTGGCGGCTAGACCTCAGGCTGCCAGTCATTGTACATGTAATTCTGTCGGATTTGGTGAGATTGTAAACTATGTAGAGTGATCTTTACATAAATTTTCTTTCAGCGGGAACTGACTCATCCTACCTCTACGATAGTGGGCTCTGCCGCGGTAGCGGGCCTACTACGGTTTATTAGATTTTGTTACCTCCCAGATCAGATATATAAAATTCAGTTTTCGGCTAATTTATATGTAATAGCATATTTTGAAAAGCGTAGCTAATTAAAATGCCCTTTTAATTGAGGAGCCGGCGCTGTGCCTGCGTGGAATGCTATAACTTGACAAGACCAGCCGCCGCTTCGCTCCGGCAATAAGAAGCATGGCAATAAAGGATTAAGGGAATAATATATTGTCGACATACAATCCAATTAGAAACGAAAAACCAATATGGATAGCCGAAGTTGCTCTCCCCAGCAGCAAACGAGACGGGGAATCAAACAAATCAACTCACCGGAAGTTTTCAGAGATAAAAAATGGAAGACAGCAGGAGAGGAGCAGTTACTTTGCTGGTCAACCGAGAATAATCGGAGCTGGACGGTCAATAGGAGGCAAAGGAAGCAATAGCAAGAACAGGTAATTGAGGACGACTTAAGCTGAATATTTCGATCTTGCATTTGATTCATCCGGAGAGATGCACCAGCCAGAAACAGCGGAAGGATTCAAGATATATGAAGGTGTGAATCTGATTAATAAGTTGTTGCCAGCCAGAACGAACAATGGAAACGCGAGAAAACCACAAATCTTGACATAAATGAGAGCCGGCAAGATAGGTCGCAGGGCGGAGCTATTGCAAGCAACTCGGTGTGGGTTGAGGAGGTTCAGGGCTGAGATGAAAAGCAATCATGGGCCAGAAAGCAGCAGACACGACACGGCTAGCACGAGATTCAGCATTGAGAGCAGTTGCAGTTGCAGTTGCAGTTGCAGTTGTAGACATATGGATTTTGAGGGTCGAGCGGATGCCTAGGGTTGAAGTAATAATTTGAGTCAAACCCAAGTAGAGAGGATTATCCCCCGCAACAGCAGCTCGAAATATCAGACCAAAAACGAAAATAAGTTCGAGGAGGAAAGTGGGTGAAGGGGTTCTATCCATGCCGTTTTTATATGTGAAGTATCATCTGCCGGGGAGATACGTGGCCCCCCGGCCTGATGAATAGAATCATGAGCAACGACTGTGATCGACTGCGTGCTGTCAAGAAAAAGCTGCGGGCGGGTCAGCTGTTTGACCACAAATGAAAAGGCAGTGCTGAAGAGCCGAGAGAGTCGAGGACAGACGAAGAGCAAGAGCAGAGGAAAAACAAAAGGAGAATGGTTACATCGGGATATAGCACCGCCGAACGAGCAAAATCTTATAGAATGGCTAATTAATAATTAATTAACTAAAAGGCAAAGCTCTGGGCTTCCGCTGTAACGTCTGTGCTGTCCGTGCGATTCTGCGGCGAAGTTTGCGCAGTGCGTGCTCGTTGCAATGAGGATACAGGTGCGCACAAATGGGGCAAGAACCTAGGATTTTTAGAACGAGAGGAGAGGAGGGAAAAGAATGGAGGTAAAGCTACATGGGGCAATTGTACCGCCGACGAGGCATTTGCTTAAAGAACGGTTAATTAAAAATGGAGCACGAAACCAGAGCAAGACGGAAGGATATCAGATAAATGGAGAAGAGTACAAACACTGACAAAGAATCGCGAAGCATTTCGTTAAAGAACGGTTAATCTCGAGCCTGAAGCTAGTGGAGTGATAATCATCGTGTACCTGATACACTGCATTTTGACGGCTTCTGGGGCCATGTGGCGAGCCTTAGCCGAGATCGGTCGAGACGCCTCGGTAAGGCCTGCCTGGCCCTGCCGAGACGTCTCGACTGATCTCGGCTAAGGCTCGCCAAATCTGGACTCACGTGGCTCCAGAAGCCGTCAAAATGCAGTGATACCAGGTGGTACCCTTCTTCGCGGGCGCCTCCTCGCTGTCCCAAACTGGGCTCGGGTCTTGCAGCACGCTCTTGGCTTTCTATCCCCGGGCCCCGAACAAGGAAGTCGGCCATGTACCGGCCGCGTGTTGAACGTTGGGACGCAACATAAAACTCACCTACCGCCTCCGATGGCGATCGTGAAAATATCTTTATCTCAATGTCCTGGGGTGAGAGGGAGGCGCATTGTCAAGAGCGCACAGGGTCAAAGATCTTCTCTCTTTAGGAAGGAAGAAAGAACGTCCAATAACTCGCGGCCGATTGTTGGAATCAATCTGGCGGTGCGCTTCTGGTGTACATTTCCTCACGGCCCCTTGACATTTACTGCATACCCATTGTCAAACCAGAGTCTGTCAGGTGCCTATGGCATACTAAGATTTGACGTTCTTGGCCGGACTGGTAAGGAGTAAGACGCAAAGAGAGACGGCGGCTGTGCTCCAATTAACCGTTCTTTAAGCAAATGCTTCCTGGGCAGTGCAATTGCTCCATGTGGGTTATCTCCATCCTTTCGCTCTCTCCTCTTGCCCTCAAGATCATAAATTCCCTCCAAATTCCTTCCCCATTTTGCATTCAAAATTATCCCACTGCACAACTTCGCCGCGGTTCTCTCATTCAAATGCAGCCTTTATTTCTCCATTCGCACTAGCGGACCTCATCAACCATCACTACGGCCTGCGTAACGTCGCCGGAACGGAACCAAAATATTTCATCTATCCCTGCTGTGATCCGCGAGCATACGCAGTCTAATTTGCCCGGCAGCGCAAACGTTCAACTTATCAATGAGCCCGCGGGCCACGTACGCATCTGAGGATTCTCCACACATAAATGGGCTGCATCACTTGCCGTTACACTCGGTGTTCGCTGACTTTTCCTGGTCTTCTCTGGTCGTCGAATATCCTGCTCTGGGACTGTTCGACTTCTGTGAATTTGTGATGCTGTTTGGACTGTGCCGGTTCCTACACTGATCGCTCTCGGTCTCTCTTGCCTGTTCGTTCAATTTGAGCACAAAATTCAAGCAATCTCATTCGCCTCCTTGGCTATTTGAGGCTCCTTCGAACATCGGGAAGTATAAATGTTGATCTAAGGGATTCAAGGACCGCAATGAGCTACCCGACAGGATTCCCGCCGCTAAGATCTCCTGTCGACGAGACTGCGCAACACATTATGATCCTCTCTGGCTCCGATGTTCCTCAAATTGTTCCACTCACTCCTATAGTCTCCGCTGTTGAAAAGTGACTTCTCTCTCAAGGAAGGCACAGCAACCCATTTCTTCTCCGTATCATTATTAACCGTTCTTTAACAATTACCTCGGCG
>JARJLF010001827.1:0-60470 GCA_029378395.1 Mycena leptocephala
CCGGTTCAACTGCAAGGTCAGTGAAGCACGTGTCTCAAAATGATTCTTGATCCGTGTCGCTGAAATGTCTTTCCAGGTGACATTTGTGAGCGACATCCAGGTGAAGAATAGCAAACAGGATTGAAACTCAGTGGCGTTTGGCACTTTTGGCCTCTGGGCACACGTGGGCGGCCACAACCAATTAACACAACAGAATGTGATTGATCCCCCAGAACCCAAAGTGGACTCGGAACACTGATCCAATGATCCCCAGAGCCCAAATAAACTGACACGGTCGCGCTCAATCCAACGATTCCCTCAAGAGACCGGGACCCGGATACATGGAGTTGACGCAACTGGCAAGGTTGCGCTCAATACAATAATCAGAGCCGCACTGGAAGAATTCGGCACCGTTAGTGGTGCGATCAATCCAGCAGAGCCTGGATACATGAATTCGATGCAACTGGCAAGGTTGCACTCAATCCAATAATCCATGTTCGTCCTGGGATTACTTCTGGGTTAAATTTTCTGAAAGTTGGCGACTCGCGAGAGGGCGTCTTGGATGCCCACTCCGGATTCCGGCACCTCAAAAGAATTCGGTCCTAGACTCGGAACAACGTGGGCGGCTTTTCAACCGATTTCCGTGTCAACCAATATTGTTCGTCCTGCTGCCCGATTACTTCTGGGTTAAATTTCTTGAAAATTGGCAAGAGGGCCCGCCCTGAATCTTAGCAGCTCGTGTTAGTTGGCATTGTGCCGGCAAAACGTGACATTATATGGAGACCTATTTCCTTCGGTTTGAATTCGAGGTGATGGCCAGCGCGATTCTGAACGAAATCGTTTCCTCTGATTTCCTCCTGTTGGCCTTTTCTTAATTCAGGAGCTTGGGAGTTCTTCATTCTTGATAGAGGCGGTGCTGTACTCGCTATGACCAAAAGTAACCGGAAATTGATTTTGAGGGCTTCTGTTTCAAACTTTTGCATTCTTGTGGCCAAATTCTCCCTGAGGTGCAATCTTTCAGACCTAATATATTATCAAATTTCGAAATTGTATGACCAAAAGTAACTGAAATACTGTAGGTGCTTTTCGACAGAATATGGCAATCCTTTGGCAGTTTCTTTCTCTGCAATTTGAAGGGGAACACACCTCAACATGTGCAACCAAAAAATATCAGCTACTGCACTGTTGTTGTTGTGAAAATGGGGATCCAAATCAATTTTGATCAAGGTGGCGATTGTTTCCCTCGTTTTATTTATTCATGGAGCCATTTAGAAAGCACCTAAACCCCCTAAATTTTGGGTGCATATTTTTATAGGTCCACAGGTAATTATCAGCTCTTTATGTACCCAGAAATACCATCAATACAATCAGAAGGAGGGAAACATCATCAATTTTCGATCAATTTAGAAATTTCATAATATATTAGATGTGAGAGGTTCCACCCCAGGTCCAAATGGATCAATCTACGCCAGATTAATCATAGATTGATAAATTGACCACAGAAATGCGAAAAGTTTGAGACAGAAATTCTCAAAACCAAATTTCCGGTTACTTTTGGTCACAGCGAGTATTTCGGCCGGGCCGCCTCAATAGCGTCGGGAATCCCCGCAACACAGTGCGTGTTATTTGGCATTATGCCGACAAAACGTGACATTTTATGGAGAGCCATTTCCCTCCGTTTGAATCTGAGGTGAGAGCCAGCGCGATTCTGAATAAGACTGTCTCCTCCGATTTCCTCTTGCGGGCCTAGTCGTTAATCCAGGCGCTTGGCAGCTCTTTATTCTTGACAGAGGCGGTGATGTATTTCGGCCGGGCTGACTCAATAGCGTCGGGAATTCCCGTCAAAAAACACTTCCAGCAAAGAAAGATTCGGTGTAAAGTCGCTGGGTCCCCTTAAAATCTTAGAAGCTCATGCCCTCCGTATTCTCAATGTGAATCATTTGGTCCTACTTCCGAAGGAAACGGTTGATATTTGAGGCCAGAACGGCCGATCTCTACAAGACAGCCCTAATCCGTCGCTGTTTCCCTCCACTCTGTCTTGTAACCGAGTGAAATGTATCAGCCCTTTACCTCGGCATTATGGCACATTTGAATTTACAGCTGTTTGCATAATTGATGACAGTCGGCGCAAAAAAATAACAAGAACAAACTTTTGATCCCGCTCCATCGGGGCGCCATTTACCTTCCTCTGAGTGCATTTTCTACAATTTTCAATGTAGAATCGTGTTCCTTATCCACAGATCTATGGATTAGACACTTTAAATGGGCCAAAACTGTTCACGGAAAGATCGGCCGTTCGGCGTATCGGGCGATTCCGCACCGCTATGTACATATACGCAAACACGGGCCCTACCTCTTCGCTTCCCTCTCCCTTGCTCTCATCCAACGACAACCCCGCCGCGACGTCGCTGCTTTTGTCATATACGGCTATCAGCTTGGTCTTGTCCTTTTTGTTTGAGGTAAGTTCGGATTTCGTCGGCTTGAAAGCAATATATCTAGTCTAGTACTACGGACAGACCTTCCGCTCAAACTCGACGCGCAAGTGTACCGATGCACGGAGGTACATCCTTTCATCCCATTCATATTTTCTTATTCAATTTTGGACTCGGTCTGCTGCAGACACAACCGCAACTACCGATCTCTGAGTCTCAGGCTAAATCGAGAGCCGCCCGTCCCTTCCGAATTTTCCTGTGCCCCGAGACTTGACTCGACGACCAGTACTAGTGGGGGAAGGGAGGAACAGGCGCGTATTCTCTTCCACCCTCCCTCCTTTCGCTTCGACCTTTTAACAAAAATACTGATTCAATCCTACGCTCTCGTAGCGTCGGTTTCACCGTCTCGAGACGTCAACAACCCGCGGGATTCGAGGTTCTTTGAAAGGAGGAAAGAAGAAGACCTAGTGCGGAGAGGTGGAGATCGATATTACGGCGCTGGGGTGGATTGGATGGATGCTTCACTTTTGAAGGTAGACTCTACTCGAGCACCCCGGCTCAATTTGAATCGCGCGTGTACCTCATTTCATTCGCCTCTTCGTTGCCCTTCCCGGAGTCCATCTCTCCCTTTCCCATTTGCATTGTCCATCTCTTTCACTCTTATTCTAATTCTGATCCTCCTCACAGTTCTCCCTGCCCTCGACGACGGACACAGACGATTCGGAGAAGATGAGGGGAGTCGAGTTAAGGAAAAGGTGAGCAGCTTTATCTGCGAGGATTCCAAGTTGTGCGCTAATTTTGAGGCCATCGATCGAGCAGCTTGCGCAATGTCCGGATTAGATCGTCGTGAAAGGAAGGGATCGCCAGGGCGCATTGACGCAGGCTTGAGAGCGCGCGATATGGCGGCCGAATAGACTCCTTACTGGTGCGTTTTGCTCAGTTCAATGTCCTGCGCACAGCTCGCTGGCTTGCAGAACGATCGAATACTCCTCCCGGATCGAACCAGGTAGAAACCCGCTCTCAAATGGTTGGTGTTCACAATCTGATTTGCGACAGCGCACACGCGGGGTAACATAAGAAAGTGAATTGCATTGTGAATTGGGTATAGGATGAGACGTAGTGCATATCGCACGTACGAGCGGGACGAGTAGCGAGCGGCGGCGCAAGGCCGCGCTGGAAGGCAGGGAGGCGAGCCGAGTGCGAGTGCGGATGCAGGCGCATCACGGAGCCCGACGCGATCCGGCAGGGACACAGAATAGGTAATAGACGAATATCGACGAGTAGCCGTACATACCTTTTTTGAAAGTCTCCTAGGCCCAGCTACCCTAACAATATCCAAAGTGAACTGCGTGAGATCGAGCAAGTATGCAGAGTGCGACTCGAGAGTGGATGTCGGTAGGCTGCGGCTGGCGCAGGGATATTTCGGCGAGAGAAACGTGAAGACTGAGGCTGAAAGGAAGTGTCGTCTTGAAGTACAGAAAGATCGACGTCGCGGCGGGGTTGTCGTTGGATGAGAGCAAGGGAGAGGGAAGCGAAGAGGTAGGGCCCGTGTTTGCGTATATGTACATAGCGGTGCGGAATCGCCCGATACGCCGAACGGCCGATCTTTCCGGTGAACAGTTTTGGCCATTTAAAGTGTCTAATCCATAGATCTGGGATAAGGAACACGATTCTACATTGAAAATTGTAGAAAAAATGCACTCAGAGGAAGGTAAATGGCGCCCCGATGGAGCGGGATCAAAAGTTTGTTCTTGTTATTTTTTTGCGCCGACTGTCATCAATTATGCAAACAGCTGTAACGTCAGAATACTGTACTATTACGATCAATTCGTCAGTCACGCATCAAACCGAAAAATTCTGACCTCGGCAATAATTTCTTGTCGATTGCTGTGATTTTCTCAAGAGGCCTGCGGATTTCTTACTTCGACCGGCTCGAAACGATCGAATTGATGCAAAGGATATTTGTCCACAATCAAATTAACACGACTTAGGCGCGTCAGACACGTCTGCACTCGATGTCGCGACTCGAAACAGATATCCCTCCAAGGACGATTTGCCAAAAGGGTGGTCTCTCTGATGGTGGCTTCTCTGGAACTCAGACTATAGTCTTCTAAAAACAACTGCATTCACGATTCAAATTCAACTACGCCATACCCAAAGTGAACAAAGTATGCACATACTGTGGAAATGGTTCAGTCGCGACCACTGTACTAACCAGTTTTCCACCATGTTTTTACCTTTCACTGTCGGACCAAAAGATTTTGATAGACCCCGCCGCTACACTGAATCTGGGATTTGTATATAGCGGGAACTCTCATTTCACTTGTAGAATGATGCAATGCCCAGTACAAGCCGGCTGCAAGCCCGTGTGAGGTTTCTCTTCCTTCCGTCATCGTGCCGCCTCAAAATCTTTCTCGCAAGTCTCAATATCCTCTCCCGGTGTACATCATTCCAAGACCTCAAGTGTATTAAAATCTTCAATCTGCCGCGAGCCTCTTCCTCAAACCGTATCGTTGCTTGGTCGCCCGCCCACTCACGCCGGCGGGCGCCTAGGCACCTATTGTTCGTGCCGGTCTGCGCAATCCTTTTGTCTAGGCTTCGCCTGCTATCCCAGCCGAGACATGCCGCTGATCGATTCTTCAGGAAGGGGAAACGTGAGATGTGTAATCTCCAAAATGCTCGGAGAAATGGGATGAGTGCCATCGATTGTCTGATGATGAAGCACAGGTTAAGGTCTGTTTGAAGTTTATACTGGAATCACTCTACAGCTTTATACGTTCAACTCGACAGTCACGCGTCATAGGGTGCTTGTCGACGACGAGTATTGGTGCGGTGTCACGGGTCACAGCGAAGGTTGTTGAACATGTTCCATGGTTCTCAAGGGACCAAAAATGCGTGTTTTGGGGAGAAAAAGTCATCACGAAGGTCCCTGATCTTTTCGAGCCCTTGTGCATTCCTTGACCATTTGGTATTGGTGGATTTCTGTGCACCGCATCCTCGTCATGATCGGAATGGAGATCCCACCTTCTCGGTATAGCAACGGAAGTGAAATTTGTCTTTCAGTCGAAGCAGCGTGGACGGAGCTTCAACCGATCTTCTCTCACTGACACATTGTTCGATCTGGCGCCCAATTTCTTTTGGTTAAAATGTTTGTAACCTTGTGGATGCCAAAAAAACCTGATTCCAGCACTTCAAAAGAATTTGTGGAATTCGTCCTTCAGTGAGTCGAATAGCGTAAGCGGAGTTTCAACCAATTATCTCTCAAGTTCGACCTGGCGCCCGATTTCTTCTGGATTAAATTTCTTGTAAATTGGTCAGGAGACTTATTTGGTGCCAAAACTTGATTCCAGCACCTCAAAAAAATTGTGGAATTTGTCCTTCAGTCGAAGTAGCGTGGGCGGAGTTTTAACCGATTTTCTTTGAAGTTATTTCTTCTTGGTCAGATTTCTTCTAACTTGTGACAGGCGTATTGGATGCCAACCCTTGGTTCCAGCACGTCAAAAGGTTATGCGCAGCGCCTGTACCTGTTTTTCTCCTCAGTCGTCGGATGTCCCAACGGTTTTCGGTGTTCTTCGCCATAACGTGCGTAGTACGTTTCCATTCAGATAAATCTGCGCGCAGAATCATAACATATCCAGAAATCATGAACACCTGACAAATTGGCCAAAGAACATCACCCAGGATGTTTCCAACATTCCACGAAAAGTTCCGCCTTGCGTAGGGGTATCCACAATGGAACCGACTGTCCGGTGCATTATAATGTATTTCGGTCGTGCTCAGCAGGAATAAATTCTAAACCCCGTGCCCCACAATGGCATTTACCCCGTGCCTCACAATGGCATGTTGAACCCTGTGCACCACAATGGAACCGACCATCTGGTGCATTATAATGTATTTCGGTCGGGTTCAGCAGGATAAGCACTTGAGGTATTTAGGGTTTGAATAGACTCCCTGCACTCGGATTTGAATGCCCGCGAGCAAGGTCAAAAATATATTTCGGCTGTCCCTCGGAGGACAATTCTGAACCCGTGCCTCACAATGGCATTTTGATGCCCGTGCCCACAATGGCATCTTAAACCTTGCGCTGCTGGCCAGGGCTATCACCGGACCACAAGGGGGTGCGGCGGCTGAGATTCGGGCGCTTCATTAGGCCCTATTTTAAGACCCGGAGCCAGGGCATTTCCCCTTTGATTAAATGAAGGACATCCAAAGGGAGTTCCAGCTCTACATATTGCCACTGCTGGCAATAGGACATGAGCTCCTGGACGAAATTGTTGATGGGCGGGCAATGCCTCCTGGTTATGAACAAGCGGGCAGTTTCTACTGATATACAGTGAAATTCACGCAAAGACGGGTGAAACTTGGGTGAGCTTCAGGTTCAGGATCAGCGACCCGGCAACCGCTGGTAACCGGCTGCCCGACGTCAATAGATAACGATTTGATGACGATTGATAACATAGATAATGCCGCCTCACTCTATATTGCTATTTCTTTTCGCTCCTGGCACTTGCGATACCACCCTAGACCATCTGCAGCAGTGGATGAATATGGTACAGTGCGAGGGCGTGCAAAGGGAAAAGTTTTCAGGTCTTACATAAGTGTTACATGTGGTGACGAGTGACCGGACCGAGGCCGATCCTGAACCTGAAGCTGATCCTGAAGGTTCAGGATCATCCGAACGCACTCTTAGAGGTGGGTGAGGAGACAACGAATTTGACGGGAAAACATACTGTGCAGCTGTCCCGGATGAGCGATGCCCGAGGAAAGAGTAAAGGACACGTGGGAAGGTATCGCAGAGCACCAGCGAGACAAGGAGGGAATTATGAGGCACGAATTAATATTCCCTGGACGACTTATATATCGCCGACGAAGACGAGCCAATTGTGTATAGGAAAATGTTTAGCCATGAGGAAGCGAGGAGGAGGAGACTGATGAATGTTCAAGTGCAGAAGGAGGCAATTTGGAGACAGAAACTCAAAGTGTCGACACGTGAGGTGTACCCGGAAGACGCGTCCGAGTTCCTGGAAGTTGATCCCATAACTCTTGATACTTTCTGCGACACATTGGAGGCCGCGGGTGATATTAATCTATTTTCTACCCGTGTCGACATTTTGGCTCTGGATGTGGACCCTGACAACATCAAAGCAGCCGCCGATACCTTGGCGGAGATTGCCTGGCAGAAGACTGGTTACCGATTCCAGTATGTCTTGTGTACCATAATCTTTAACTTGTGAGTTGTACTGACTTGGGTTTGTGAAAGTTATCATTCAACCCATCAATTCAAAAATTCGTCAGATTGTCGCTACGAATATCACTGTGCGCAGCTAGACACTCGCCAGAATCCCGATAGAGGGAAGCAACGGGACAAGGGTAAAATGGCCATGTTTCCGTGTGGAGGTTGGGTGACCATCTGGGCTGCCCCTGACGAACCGGACTGCTTTGTTTGCATCCGCCATCTCGACTGCCACCAAAAATATGTCTGCATCGACTTGCCAGAAGACGTCAAGAAGTTTATGGTAAGTGACTCTTGGTTTTTTTGCCCATTCAGTATAGTGATCAGTGCGCCAGCTTTGAAAAGAAATACTGAAGACTTACCCACGTCCCAATTTTTTGCCAACAACTGTCTACAATCACTGGTTAAAGCAACACCAAGCCAACTGGCGGCGCTGCGATGACGAGTTGGAGTCGGCAAAGATTCTACTCAAGCAATTTGCTGCTGACCCGGCGCACGAGCTCGAGTTGATCCCAATGCCCCAGAGCAGGCTCCTCCGAGCCAAAATTCATCGGCCGCTGGCGCACAACAATGTCTGTGGAGAATTTTTGGCGCAACCTCAAGCACGAAACCCTCCACCAGTTTGTTCACCCTCGCCTCGATCAGCTCGTTTATCTCATAGCAACCGAGGTGCTACCTTACACAGAAGGTAAGATGCAGATCTTCGAAACCGACTTCCGTCCCGGACGCGCTAAAGCGCTCACACCCTACCGCAAGGCGTTGAAAAAGTGTTGGAAGATGCTAGAGGCACACTCCCTCGGAAATCAAGTCTACATTACAAATCTTTCGACGTGGACGTGCAGCTGCAGACAGCAAAAGTACAACGCCTTCCTCCTCTGCAAGCACCTGGTGCAGGCAGTCCATCCACCCCATCCAGACTTCTTCCGCGAAGTGGTTCGCCACCGGGTCACTCCATTCTACAGTCATCGTCTCCTCCGTCCCAAGGATGGATCCGAGCTCAATCTTGTTGACTCCGGATCTGTCTCCGATGGTGATGACGACGCAGTTGGAGAGAATGAACCCATTGCCCTGGCTTCTTCTTTGGTTCGAGGCGCAAAGCGGAAGAGGGTGCTACCTCAGGCTGAGGCTGCAGCAGGGATCTCATCGCCTCCCCGCACTGCTGTCCAAAGCCACGGATCAGGGAGTGGAGACGACCCTTTCGTTCTGTCGTCGTCACCAGTGATCGCCGATGAGGAGGAAGATGTATGTACCCTTATCTTCTTTCTTGCGCCTTGATGAGTTACTGATATGATTGAACAGGACTCCAGCCTCGAGTGGGCGAAAATATTTCTCAACTCAATGAAAGCTCAAAATATCGGAGGGGATCTCGCTGCAATGGGCAGTAATGTGCGTCGATCTACGGAGACCGGCACAGTCACACCACCACACATGCAAAGAAAGGGAAAGACTCAGTTAGGCTCACACGGAACACCATGGGCCTTTATATACCTTACATATAAGACGAGCAATCTCGCCAGGCGACATCAGCTTTCGACGCCCATCTCCCCTGGGCCAGCAGGATCCCTGCAGCGAATTTCTCCTTCACCTTGCTTGTACCCTACCGTTCCCTTATACATATCTTCTCGGGGCTCTCGGCTTCATGCCGGGAGTCGCTGTCTCGCTAATCTCCTCGCTCATTCATGAGTACGCCGGAATTAGGGGAGCTTCAGAACCGGTGCTTGTGCGAGCCGCAGCGCAGCCCATCGTGCACGGAAGTGTCCTTGGCGTCACAGGGAACGCGGCGGCGGTATTGAGGGAGCTATGCTCGTGGCGAAGCCACAGTTTGAAACGTGCATCAGAATGCATTTTGGCCATTTTGGGCAGGGATCAGGAACCAGTTAACGTATTTACAAGGTTTGACCATGCCCGAGCCACAAAATTGCAGTTCTGAAGCTCCCGTAAACAGCAATTCCAATGTATACATGGCCAGGATGATTTTTCCGTGTGTTGAAGCAAAATGTGGCTGTCCAGCACGTGCATCAGAATGCATTTTGGCCATTTTGGGCAGGGATAAGGAACCAGTTGACGTCATTACCATGCCCGAGCCACAAAATTGCAGTTCTGGTATACATGGCCAGGCTGATTTTTCGAACCAATTTCGCAAAATCTGGCTGTCCACCACCTGCATCAGAATGTATTTTGGTCATTTTGGGCTGGGATAAGGAACCAGTTGACATATTTAAGGTCTGACCATGCCGGAGCCAGAACTGGTCAACAGTCGATTTTGGGGCCCGAGGGAGATTGTAAGACCCCATTGGCTGCAGATTTGCAGTGCGAATCGATTGGTTCATGGTCCGAGGGAATTCGATGCAAATTGAAGGCAGGGTGGCTGATTTACGCAAATTGTGCCAAAATGGAAAAAAAAAAAAAACAGGCTCGCGCCTGTTATACCGCAAACTGCTGTAAGCCATTATTGCGGTTCCACAGGCCATTGAGTTTGAAACACGTGCTTCAATGACCTTGCAGTTAAAACGCGACTGTTTCAGTCCAGGAGACACTTTCTGAGGCGCGCCCCGCCAATCTGGATAGCCAGGGTCATTCCGAATTTATTAGATCCCGCCCAGAGCCATTACTTTGTTTCCCGCAAGGCCTTCATTTGAAACACGTGCCCCAGTGGCCTTGTATTTCAGCCATTACGAGCTTTAAGCCTGTGCCTTCGTCACAGAGGCTCCCCCACTCAAGTGCTCTTCGCAGTCACAGCGGATACAGAATACCCGGTTCGCCCGCACAGAGCTGAATCCGAGTTCGAGAGGTTAGGCCAAATCGGAATCCCGATAACGCCGACGTCCGCTTTGGGAACACCTCACGTGATTTTTGGTTTCCTTTTATGGGTCCGTCTTCTTTTCATGTATAGGATTCAAATTATAAATTATTGCAGTTCCACCAGGCATTCATTTTGAAACACATGCCTCAATGACCCTGCAGTTGAAACGTGACTATTTCGATTCCACAGTAGTCCCAGAAACACTTTCTGAGGTGCACCCGGCTAAGAATCAATATGAGGTTGAATTAATCAATCTCTGTCTCAACACATAATCCTACTTATTTTGTGTTCTGTTCGGATCATCCGATGTTCCCAACGACGGATGATCCCCAATTTCACCGCGGCGAGTGCTTTCGGCATATTTTCTTTGAGTTTTCAAAACATGTAATCACAGTTGTCGTAGAGGTATTTCTTCACCATACCCCAGGTCAGTTGAGGTGCAAATAGACACTGCTGCGTTGCAAACCTCTTCCGGCTGGGACCCCGAAGTACATTCGCCTGAAATATTGGCGAGGTCCCAACCATCCGCGTCTTGTGCCGATAGGATTTCCGCAAACCGTTCTCTGACGAGGAGCTCGATCCCGCGTACCTCGATGATTTACTGCAAGTCATGAAAATCTCGAGTCTTGTCAATATGAACGGGACATTCACGGTTGCCACGAACGCCAGGCTTCAAAAAAGTATCCATTGTCACTCCTAATAATTCTGAAATACAAACTACGGCCCTCGTGGACGGTGGCGCAAGCCGTAACATAATAGATAGCACCTTTTACCGAGGAATCGCAGAGGAGCTTGGCGCATTGTGGGACAGCGCTGATTTGCGCAGCGCCGGCGGGTACCGGTTACCGACGCTGGGGGCATGGTGCGGGATTGTGGATGCGGGTGGAGTGAAAGCGAGGCCGCATTATATCTTCTGATCTTTGTTTGTGATTTCCCAGAATTGTGGCTATGTTGTTTACAAGTGTTTTGTACTAGCCGTTGCAGAGAGGTTAACTTAGGTCACGTATAGGCTCGAAACCAGCCTGTAGATGAGAGACGAGTCTCGATCTACAGGCTGGTCGATCGGAGTTTGAAATCAGGTAACGCGCGAGTTACCATAAAAGGCTATTAGATAAGCAAGTGTGAATTGGGGCATTGAAATACAAATTTCCAACATACGAGTACCTATAATAATAGAGTCTATGTATAAAATGTCCTGTGTCTTTGAAAGAGCCCTGAATTTGACGAATTCATAATGCTAGAATTTCTTTTCAGTCAGGTTGTGTTTGTTTGGCTCGGGCGTGCTCCGCCAAAAATTTGCTTATCTAATAGCCTTTTATGGAAGTTCCGCGCGTTAACTGATTTTAAACTCCGATCGACCGGTCTGTCTATCGACAGCTTTGATGGAAGTTCCGCGCGTTAACTGATTTTAAACTCCGATCGACCGGTCTGTCTATCGACAGCTTTGCTTCATAGACAGACCGGCTCCGGTCTAGGTCACGTATGTCACGTAACACTTCCCCCAAATTTCTGGTAAGCCATTTCCCTCTTGATTCAATTAAAAAACTACTACTGAGAATGATGAACCTCGGAGTAGCGGTTGGGTAGGAAACTGAGATTTTGTATAGTTTAGCGGCGCAGGACAGTGCGAGGGTAGAGGGAAGCAAGCATGTAGTCTCTTATAACCAGACGCTACAACAATATTAGTGCTCGTACCTCGCATGTTGTAGTCTGTTGATAAGGTCGATCAAGCGATCAGTGGCCTGCTTATTACAAATCACAAAAACAATTCGGATGCTGGTATGCATTCCAAAACAAGTTTTTCACAAATGTGAAGTCAAATTAGTATTTATTAGCATAAACTGAGCAACTTTCTCCCCTAAGTCGCGGCGGCAGAGTCAAAGAGCCAAGAGTTTGAACTTTGATGGCTCAACAGCTGACAAATCCTGACATAATCTGCTCTTTCTATTCCGCGAGAATGGAAGTTGAAAATAAAAATTTTGAGCAGATATTTGGGGTTAGACATGGATTTAAATACAAACTCTCTCCCAAAGTTTGAAGATGGAGGGTTTGGAAGTGCTAAATAGGCACGGCAAGATTTCAAACTCCGATGATTTGTAATAACGCGGCCACCAAACACGGTGGCGCGGTTAACTACAGACTAGCAAGCATGAGGGGCGACGAGGGACTAAAATCGGCGGCATACGAAAGCGGGGCCAAAACCGAGATGAATTCTAATACATATGGCATAATGAAGGGATTTTATTTTACTACTGGTTGGTTTCGTTCTTTTGAACTCATCAGGTGGGCCACACAGCCCACAACCAACTGAACACCTATTATATATCACACAAACAATTTGGCAGATTGTTTCCCACGATAAAGCCACGACAGAGGCAAGACAACTGGCCAGGCTGTACTGTCTACCATTGGGCCAAAGCGTTCTCAACTGGCCAGGCCAAATCTCAATCTGTTTCCCCAGAACCCAAACAAAATGCATTGAAAAGGCTCAATTTTGCGTTGAATTGGCCCCTATTTGCGCTTTGATCCGAGCCGAGCCATCAAATTTTACATTCAATGATGGCACAGATCCATATTTAGCCATTTGATCGCACTTTCAATTGCACATTCAATTTGAAAACTTTCCCCGCAGTGTTTGCCTTATAGCTTGCCCACCGCTGCACCAATTGCCAAGGTCTGGTAGGCATTTCGACGTGGCTATCGAATGCACCAAGCGCTGCAATTTTCCGTTCGGGGATGGGCAAGCTCTGCATTGAAAAGGTTCAATTTTGCATTCAATTAAACACTCTCATCCCGCAGTGTTTGCCTTATAGCTTGCCCACCGCTGCACCAATTGCCAAGGTCTGGTGGGCATTTCGACGTGGCTATCGAATGCACCAAGCGCTGCAATTTTCCGTTCAGGGATGGGCAAGCTCTGCATTGAAAAGGTTCAATTTTGCATTCAATTAAACAGTCTCATCCCGCAGTGTCTGCCTCATAGCTTGCCCACCGCTGCACCAATTGCCAAGGTCTGGTAGGCATTTCGACTCAGAATTGCCGTGGCTATCGAATGCACCAGGTGCTGCAATTTTCCGTTCGGGCATGGGCAAGCTGTGCATTGAAAAGGTTCAATTATGCAGACCCCTTCATTCCAACGCGATAAATTCTTCCCTGCTGGACCTGAATCCGGTATCAATCGAACGAGTTAAGAAAACACAATCTTTTGAGACCCTTTCAGGGCGATAGGCCGAGAATTGAGTGTTTTTGAGGGCATTCTTTCCTCGAGGAATGTCAGCCACAGTGCTCTGAATTTGTAGTTGTTTACTGCAAATTCTAGCCCTCCCCCTCGTCACGTGCATTTAGGGTAGAATACTCGCTTCGCTCGCAATGAGGCGACCTGTGTTGCTTCACGAGGCTCCCTCGAGGATCCTGATCATCCCCGATACTACCTCTACATTCACCGGGACGGATACGCTGTGTGCACTTGCCCGGAATTCACTGAGCGGGGAGCTGCATGTAAACATCTCCTTGCGTTGGGTCTGATATTGGATATCACATCTTGAATCTCACCCCCCGGAAAATGCCGGAAGGGTTGCCGAAACGCATAGTTCCGGGAGCACTGAAACCGATGGATCAGCTGCAGCTGCCTGATTCGGCGGCAGCCAAGCCGCAGTCCGCATTTTCAGTGTGGCGGGAAATAGCTCTGGGGTCTGGTTGACCAGGGAAAATTACACAAAGCTCGTGGCAAGGGTCTCTTTGACCTCTCTTTCTTGCGGGGCTTCTTCCCCCTCCTCAAGCTTCAGTCTACCGCTGGTTTACTCCAGTTTGCGACCAAGATCCTCCCTGCCGGTCGTGCTTTCATCCGTCGTATTTACGATGCGATGGCATCCATGTCGCGGTTCGGACGCCGCCGCATCTCGGGAGGTGCGCGCCGCCATTTTTCATGGTGACCTGTCCTTCAAATCCATGGTTTGGATATTTGGTGGCACTCTGCTGAGGCGACTGTATGTATTTTTGGCGTCAAAAACACAGAAATAGGCTGTCTTCCACGTCATTGTCCAAACTTGACCCACCAAACGGTTGAGAATTGACCTCACAGCAGCGGATCTCCTGAACGCACCCCAAAAAAAAAAAACGGGCCGCGCCCGATGAGCCGCATCTTTTCCTCGAGCCACACGAAGAGGGCTCTAAAATTCACAGAAATTTTCCAGACGTCTATTCCATGGTACTAGACATGCACTAGGTCAATTTGAGGGCAGCTCAGCTTCCAGGCTGATTTTCAATGCGAATACAACGCACCTACTCCCAGGGCAATCGGATCAAAATTGAGCCCGTGGCGCCGATTCTGCTGGAAACCGTTGAACCCCCCCGACCGCGCCTGCCATATTGGTGCATTTGAGAGGTACGTGTGTCTGCTCGCGAGTAGACACAATGGACTTATTTCTATTCATTTCGACACGCATACACGACAAAGCCAAACATATTATTTGGCTATTTTTATTTTTCCGACACAGGTGAATTACTTCGAGCCCTAGAACTCTTTGATGACCTGTGCGGACATGTCTGACACCACCAACCCTGAATCTGCAGCCGGCCAGACCTTATCCCAATAATGTCACTGAAAACTTGACTAAGTATGCAATGAAAAGACGATGCTAAGGCCTGATGCAAAGATCCAAATGAGAGATGGACTTGTTGGCCGAGTCCAAAATAATAAACACAGACTTTGAAGGCCATAGACACGGAGAATTTGGTGCACGTTAATTACCTTGTAGAGAGCAAGTTGATCTCCAGTCTCTTCTTCAAGACGATTCCCCTGGAGCCCGCTATTCCTGGTGTGATTCCGCTGATTCCTCTGCACTGAGTAATTACGCGACAGTGCTTGTTCAATTTCCACCCTTTCACATTAGACAGGTTGCGCAAAAGCCGCACAGCCGCATGCGGCTTCATGCGGCTTTTTGGGCATTGTGCAAAGCTGCGGCCTTTTATTCGCTGGTCTTGGTTCCTGTCTATCGAAGTACCATTTACTGCCTCCTGAATCTCATATTCCACTTCCGGGAGTGTTGTGTTTTGGATGTGCACCCGTGGGAGGCCAGATTTTCAGGCATCAAAAAACATCACTCACATTTCCCATAGTTTCATGTATGCCACGCAGCAGCGGTGGTGCCCAGGATATTCCCTCTCCCCACAGCGCCTCTCCTTCACCTCAGGTACGCTTATATTACAATAGTTGATTGAAACTTCGCAGATTTCAAATTTGCCGTGCGGCTTTGCACAATGCACAAAACCCGCATGCGGCTCGTGCGCAACCTATCTATTCAGAGGATCCAACCACTGGTGCTGGAGTTGGGTTCATTTTTTTTGTTGAATCTGAGCTGTATGCTCACCTGTCTTCCATTCACGACTTTATTGACATTTCTTCACATAGACCCAGACAAGCACTCACTTTTTGCTTGCATTCCAAGAGCGTACATGTTGCTCCGTCATTTTCAACTGAATTTCCTTGCTTCATGGACTCGAGACTCGAGAATCTGACAGGCTGGCCATACCTTGGATTGGAAATAACAATAGCAGGTCCTCAGTTGAATATTTCCTTGATTACATACAATGTGCATAGTTCTTTGGTTTTCAAGTCAACTTAACTTCACTGACCCTCTTTTCTGAGTCATAGATTTGTTAACCAGGATGGCAATTGGCTCGTTGATTTTTTGGTTCAAATTCAAGTGCCTGACTCATTAGGCTGTGTTGATTCTCTTCCAAAACCACTGGTTATACCACACAGATAGTATACATCACTCTCTTTATAAAATTAAGCCTGTCCGTCTGAAGCCTTTTTAAACTCCGCCATCAGCGCTAACCTTTTTCGTCGAGCTCTCTGTTTCCACTCATGCCGTGCCTGCCGCGGCCGCGTAAAATCATTCAAGCTATCTGCCGACAGCCTTTGATATTAATCTCGGCAGATAGCGACGAATAAGGTAAGATCAATATCGAAGGTGGCCGCGGCGGATGGGTTAGATCGGAGACTGCGGCCGTCCGAAGCCTTTTTAAACTCCGCTTTTAATCTATCAATCCGGCAGCTCTGTGCTGGGCCTTATTTATTCACTTTCTTCGAACTTTTGCTCTCTTAAGAAGGGGATGCGAGGCCGCGAAGCGGCCGAGCAGCCGCTTGTGTGATATAAAAAATCTTTGGTGGTGGGAGAATACACTAAGGATAGTTCTAGTCTTCGCTCAAGTTTAAGATTGACCTCAAGGTGAGTCCGCTTCACTCCAAATTCTTTGATTCTAGGACTGAATTTACCATAGACTCGCTTGGGAAAATTTCCTTCACTGTTGATATTTTCTCAAAAAGGCAAATGCTGGTTGAATTGAGTCATTTGTGGCCGATTCTTGACCCAAATGTGAATTCCTGGCAAAACTGAATGTGGGAAGCTGATTTTGGGGTATACAGATTACCCAAATATGTCCAGAATCGATTGTCATCGCGCTCCAAGATCGAAATATACTACTCAATGTGAGGTTTAGTTTGCGGGGGCCAGATTATCCTTCACTGAGCTCCGTGAATGAAAAGTGCCTCCCACTCCGAGTCTTTCCCTTGGGGAACTCCGGGATTTTCTCGACCGCTCCGGGGGATGGTGATCTGTCAGTGTATATCCAGCGTCGCGCTAACATGTCACAGTTATTGAACGGCCCAATATGAAGAGAGGGATGTACCTCGGGGATGCTGTTTAATACGATTATCACTCTTGTGCTTTGAACGGGAATCTACAGCGGTGTGGTTGCTCTCTTCATCCGTCCACTCGTCGTCTGCAGGATCTGCTCTACCAAAGACGGCAGTTTCTGCCTCGGTCCAGTTGTTCTCCGGAGTCTGACCAATGAAAGGAAGGGGGGTGGGAAAAGCCTGAACCTCCTCGATATTATGATGCGGTGGGACCGGCTGTGAATGGGCGCTCGAACCTACCGCCGCGTTGCCCGCATTGCCGGTGTGTCCGGGGCTGGAGCCGGAGCAGGATTCAAGCTCGTTTTCTCAATCTGATCTCTAGGATGAGAGACTTCCAGCGGATACTCGAGTTGTAGACCATCCCATTCCAGAGAGGGAGGCGGAGCGGTTGTGTAGAGTGGGTCCGTCACTCCCGGTGGATACTCGAGGTTTAGGCTATCCCATTCCGGAGAGGACGCCGGAGCCACCTCCAGACGGGTGTTCACATCGGATCTCCGCTTTGGTATGACGTTGGTGCAAGGACATTTCAAATAAAGAGTTCTCACGCAGTCACTTTGTGGGGCCACATTGATATTGGTACTCGTCGGAGGACCAACAAGAAATCCAGGATTGACGTCGGTGTGCGCAAGTGGGCAGCAAACTGCTCAGGTATACTGTGCAGAGGATGTAGTCATAGTTAAGACAGTTGTCTCTGGAGATGCTGGTGCTGCTTCTCTGGAGTTGATTGGCCGGACTGTGCACTGGTGATGGTGCATCCATAAGGAACACCCAGCTGGTGAGGGATGCTGTGACGTGGCAGGGTGAAGGTGTGTATAAATAGAACTGATGGACCCACATCCTTAGGTCAGCACATGTGATGTGATCCACTTGACGTATTCAAGGTTTAAACAAGCGCCCAAGTATCATGGCCTAGGAAGTGCTGCCCAAATATGTCATCTGATGGGAAATACACTCATGACCAAATCAAGCCATCATTCAAGGTTTGAACAAGCCCTGGGGTCTAATTCCAACACGCCTGATACAAGTGAGTTTTGCTGTATCCTCTATTTATAAGAGAGTGTCACCAGGGCTTTAACACAGCTACAATGCCCATCACAACACATCTATGAGAATGAGCACAGGCGGTTAAAAATTCGGGAATTTTAAGGTGAGCATTGACTCGACATGACACGTAAGCCGTCGGAACCTGGTCTCCATGGATCATCGCTTATTCGAAGCGAGACGTAATTTGGCACGGCCGATACAGGCCCCGGTCACTACCATGAATGTCCCTCCGCTTTTTGCCCAAAAATTTGCCTGATTTACTCTATGAAAATCGGTCCTGAACCGCTGTTTTACTGTAGAATTTCGTTCAAATCGACAGTCACGTGTGCGGCAGCGGGCCGCTCATGAGCGCTCTCGTCTTCTTCATCTTCATTTTCTCGGCCCTCTTCGAATTGGGGTTGACGGTGCTGAGTTTAATCGAACATCCCACTATTGAGGACGGCCTGCATTTGCGCAACTCAAGCTCACGATTGGTGACAGGGAGAAAGGGTCCCGTTCCGAGCAGACACGCAGCATTGGTTGCAAATCCGGGTGGCCCGCTTGTAGTAGGCCATGTTGTGGTTGAACGTAAAGCTGCGAGAGGACATGTTATGTATGTATCGAACGCCTCACTGACGTTGCAAGGGGAGTCGTCATGGAAAGTTTTTTTTTGTGGGGACTCGTCGAGACAATGGATAAAGATAAAATTAGCCGTTGTGGCTCTGAATTAGGATTTGTTTGCCGGGGCTGTCTCTTTTGTCTGGTTCTTAGTTGCCGGAGTTGAAATCCATAGCATTATTGGCTGATCCAGCTGCGGGACAGTACGGCACCGCAATCGGGGCGGACACGCTCGGTGCCTCTTTGCGGAACTTAGGGCGTGGACACCTTTTTTCTGTTTTGGCACATTTCCCTCAGGACAGCTGCCCTGGGCGCAATCTTTGCGGGATATGTCGCGTTGGAATCGCACTGAAAGTCTGCAGTCAATTGGCTCCTTCATTTTGTGTTCTGCCCCCATAATGAAAATTTTCCACAAAAAACCCTGTTCCCGGCAGGACAGCTGTAGCGCTTGTAATACCGAGCCAATCACCCTAGTTTTTGGATATGGCATACATCTCTACGATTACTAGTTAACTGTGCCTTTTATACCTGTCAGTACTCTCTGTTTCCCATTGGGAGATCTACTTATTGTGGGGGTGCAAATATCATTCTCACCATACGACACAATAAATCACAATGGTTGGGTATGTTGCCTATCCTACTACGCCATCAACTAGAAAATATGTAAAGGTGTGCGGGACCAAAAGTCTAGATCAATTGGGGCAGTACTACCAGCCCTACAGCCAGACTCGTAACCAGTCTGCCTGCTACGGCAATACTTAGTGCAAGCACTATGCCGTAGGCAGACTGGTACAACTCAGGAGCGTTAAAAGGGCTGAGCGCGGAGTTTGAAAATTTCCATTTCCATCGTTATGGCGTCGAATTTAATTATTTCTTCTCAGTTCAAAGGAGGGGTAGGGATGTAAGGCTCATAGCTACACTTCTGTCTATTCAGATTTTTTATTTTACCCCCAGAGAGTCTGCACGCGAGAGCCGGTTTTGATTGAGAAACTTACTTTCGGACCGACGTCACCGGGAACGACGTCATCTGCCGTCATCGGCGCCACCCAAGAATTTCAAACTCCGGGCTCAGCCCTTTGGCGTGTCCCAAGTTGTCCAGTCTGCCTACGGCATAGTGCTCGCACTAAAGAATTGCCGTGGCAGACTGGTAACGAGTCTACCCTACAGCTGTCCTGCTTGAAACCGGGATTTTTGGGGTGAAATTTTTATTACGGACTCAAAACATAAGATGGAGGGAACCTGCGACTGCGGATTTTCAGTGCAAATCCGACACGCCATATCCCGAGGCAATCCGGGAAGAATTGCGCCCGGGGCCGCTGTCCAGAGGAAAATGTGCCAAAACAGAAAAAAAATGACCACGCCCTAAGTTCCGCAAAGAGCTGTACTGTAATCAAGTTAGGATGCGATGAGAGGGAGGAGTGAATAAATCGATCACAGCATGAGTTGGAGTAAAAGGTTGCCCGAATTGATTCGACAGCACCGCCTCCCCGAATATGGAGAGCTTTCAGCGCTCAGGGCTCAGAACCAGGGCAGCTACAAAGAATCTGAACAGACAGTTTTGCTCAGAATTCCACTGGCTATCACCTTGCAATCGACCGCAAAAAAAGCAGGCCTCCATGCGGCCACGCCTGGTCGGCACCATGGCAAATAACGTGTCTTGCCATTGATTCGGGGAGCAACAGGTTTCCAGCAAAACTGTCTCTTCGGATTTCTTGTAGCTGCCCTGGCTTTCAGCTCCGGGCGCTGAAAGCTCACCATACTCGAGGATGCGGCGCTGTCGCAAGCAAACGGAAATTCGGCGCTCAATCAATAGCAACGTTATTTGCCATTGAATGCTCCAAACTTTTGGCCACACCTATTTTCTCGTGGGAAAAAACCTCAGAGGAGGTGATTTGGACGTAGTTTCATGCGTAAATTCCGAAGCTGAGCTCATATTTGCTCCAAAAATTCGCGTTCAGGCCCTAACAATAAATTAAGGATTTGTTGACTTCGATTGTCCGGAGCCGTATAAGTAAAGTATCACGCAACAAAAAGAAAATCACCGTGTGGGCGGGTTTGGAAAGTTCTAGAATGAATTCATATTCGGTCAATGTATAGTAGGGGTGCCCTGGTTCTTTGCCCGGAACCGTGAACCCTTTCATCCCCTCAGGATCATTTTTTTGGCTGGAAGTGATGGCCAGTACTCCATGGTTGCCCCATGTTAGGGCACTCACATAAATACAATTTTAATAGTGAAAATTAATGGCAGAAGTCCCGCATTGTAGTACTACATAGTTCTGCACTGGATGCAAGCCCTTGCAACCTTCTTCCTTCGGGGTGTAGATGTTGCCTCTATCCTTGAAGTGCCAGGGTTTTCAACAAACGACGAACGAGTGAGAAATGTTGAAGCGCCTGTCTAGGAGAGACTGTGGGTCTCTCAGAACACTCATTCCATGCTCACAAAGTTGATTCCACCAAGAAGTTCGTATTCATTCCACTTCTGAACGAGGACAAAGCAAAATACTCTTGTGGAGTCAGACCTGCATGCCCAAATAAAGAAAATATCACACCACTTAAGCCGCAGGGGGTTAAATTTTCCATGGCTCTCCCTGAGTACTCAATCCATTGTAGGAAACCTAATTCGAGCGAGAAATCTGCACCCATACCACTTTTGAACACGGAAAAAGCAAAATATGCTTGTGGAGTCAGACCTGATGCCCAAATACAGAAAATATTACACCACTTGGGCCATCAACGGTTAAATTTTCCATGGCTCTCCCTGAGCACTCATTCCATTGTAGGAAACTTAATTCGAGCGAGAAATCTGCACCCATACCACTTTTGAACACGGAAAAAGCAAAATATGCTTGTGGAGTCAGACCTGATGCCCAAATACAGAAAATATTACACCACTTGGGCCATCGACAGTTAAATTTTCCATGGCTCTCCCTGGGCACTCATTCCATGGTGAGGAACCTAATTCGAGCGAGAAATCTGCACCCATTCCACTTTTGAACGCCGAAAAAGCAAAATACACTTGTGGAGGCAGACCTGCATGCCCAAATACAGAAGATTTTCCACAACTCGAGTCGCCGGTGGTTAAATTTTCTGTGGCTCTTCCTGAGCACTCATTCCATGCTAAAGAACCTAATTCGAAGGAGAAATCCGTACCCATTCCACTTTTGAACAAGGGAAAAAAAATAGGCTTGCGGAGTCAGAATTGCCTGCCTAGATGCGAAAAATATTACACCAGTGGAGCCGCCAGCGGTTAAATTTTCCCTGGCTGTTCCTGAGCACTCATTAAGGGTGTAAAATACATTGTAAAGCGTGTAAACATCGGCTGTCGCTTCACGAGATATCCTATATCTCAAATGTGTCTGCCATCCGTGTCACCTCAGAAGAGGTTCTGTGTTTATTAGCCGGCCTGAAGTTCTCGGCAGGGCCAGAAGACGACAAAAGACTAACCTGTGAGCCCGTGTGGAGGGGTTTTTTTCACAGTCTTTTAGATGCAGGCCGGAGGGCTCCCATGTAACATACATATTTTACCCTATAATTTACATGTACAATATTAATATTAATTGCGGCCCAATCAATTTACTTACCTTTTTAGGAAATTACCATCGAATGGCGCTCTTTTCCATGTTCCACAGGTTGTCCGGGGTCTGAGGCTGTGAGATGAATCTTAGATGTCTAATTTGCCCCCAGATATGTTCTCAGCAATTCCTGAGCTTGTCTTTTGCCCCAGTAATGCCATTAGTTTATGCTGATTAGCCCACTGTAAATGTCGGAAAATGAGACCCATTGAGTGCGGATTTTCACCCAATTCTACACGATATATGTATACCTTGTATTTTAATTCTTCATTGAGCATCTGCGGGGTATGAGGCACCTCGAACGGCCAGAATTGATGGTAATTCCTAAAAAGGTAAGTAAATTGATCTTGCCGCAACTGTAAATTGGGCCGATGTAAGTTACATTGACCAATTTTAGCCAGCACTAATTGGTGTACCGAAAATTGTCGAGATGTTGATTTTTCTGCAGCTACATTTTTAACCACGTGACCTTATTGCCCTCACTGCAATCCATTACATCTTCAAACGCGTGACTGTATTGCCCTCACTGCAAAATCGATAGCCCTGATCATTCCGAATTATTTCAGAAGATCTAGCTATATTCCATGTCGATCCGTGCAGAACTCACCGAGATACAGGTAATTCTTTCGTAGGGGTCAAAATCATCCCAAACTGTTACATCTTTCGAAATGCATCAAGGCCTTCCTTGGCCAGAATATATGCCATTTGAACATGCATCAATGTCTATAGACTGCATTGATCCCCAGACTGCCCCCCAAACCAATGTCACTGAATATACAATTTTTTTACAATTTTTTTTTCTATCACTAATTCCCCATGAATTGGCTGAGTAGATCTATATACGTTTCATGTGAATCGGGGCAGAACCCAATGAGATATGGAGAATTCTTTGAAAACAGCCCAAAACGGAAAATTTCCGTCTCCGCCTTCGGTACTGCCAATAGCTGTAATTTTCCGTTCGAGCCCTCGGCACTGAAATTAGCTGTAATAATATGGGACGAAGCCCTATTATACACCGCCATTCGAACATTTTATTTTTCAAATATCCAAAGACGAGAATTTTGAAAGATTTCCCAGGACATGTAAAATAGGTCATCAGAACATCTCATAAACATTTTTTCAGGGAAACGTTCCTGCGGGAGCGTGGTAACATTGCCGGAACCTTTCGGAAACATCATGGGAAATATTAGACTCGTCACCAGTCTGCCAATGATGGCAAAACTTAGTGCAAGCACTATGCCGTAGGCAGACTGGTAGTTCTCGTCAGATGTCAATGCTGTGCACGTGGAGTTTGAAATTTTGGGTGGTGCCGATCGTTGGCATCATGGGCGTTGGCTGCCAAGCCGGAGTGAAACTGGTCAAAGTGGATGCATGTCATTGCAATGCAAGGCAACGCAATGCAATCTGAACCCAACTAATACATCAGTGGCGTTGCATCCATGTTGCACTGCACTGGCTTTACACTGCACTTCCTTACATTAACCCATCAATCCCTCCCATGCAACCTAACTTGAAGCACAGTACATTTCCTTACACCTCCTTCGGTTTCACTGCTCCAAAAAGCATGCATTCGGGAAATCAATGGTGATGAGATTTTTCGTGCTCGCGCACAGGAGCAGGAAGATCGTCAATACCGGCGGAAATATAGGCTGGGCGACGAGAAGAATCAATTTGAGCAAGAAGAAGAAAAGTAAAAGGTAAAGGGTGAACAATCGGTGAAGATGACAAGGGGGCAAAGAAGGCGACTGAGAAGTGAAAAAGACAAGACATACCTTGTTGAATGTAGACTCGTGGATCTGAAAGGAATGGCGCCAAACCGACGAGAGTCAAGTCAGTGAACAACTTCCCAAAAGTTGACTCGAAACAACCGAGTCAGAGGGGGAGGGTATACGGGCTACTCTGGTTGAGAATGTATTCGTATCAGCAGATGTTGAAGGGAGCGGAATACTAATAAATGAGCGGAATATTGAAAGGAGGGCCGCAAGGGGAACGCCGCGAACATGAGATGAACATAAACAAACTTACAATCAATGGGTGTTGCAATTCAACGGGCGGAGCACAACGTTGAAGTGCGACGAAGAGCGGACCCGGGAGAAAAATCGAGTGAGGGATTGATTGGTTCAACAGAACTAAAAATGATGAGACGGAAGAATTTGAAGCTGATTTGGCAAGGTAATTTACAGTGCGAGGGCGGAGACGACACTAGAGATGTTGAAGAGATATGAAAAGTCTGGGGAGAGAATGTAGGGGAAACATGGATAGAAGTAAGAAATCAATGAATGAAAGAAGACGGCAGGAATATTCGTAAACGGAAGATACGAAAGAATGAACAAAGAGACAAACCTTCATGTTGATCCACAGCACACTTGAACCTGGAGGTTCGGCGTGAAGCCGGCCATGGCGGCGAAGACGTTTCGAGATTGTATTTAGCAAGGCGATAAATCAGAGGAAGGAGGAAGAACGATCAGAGAAGACGGCAAGAATAACAAAACAAACCTTGTGGGGTCAAGGTTGCTTGAACCTTGAAGTCGAAACAGTGGCCGGGCAGGAAGATCGATGGTAGCGGCTGCAAATATAGCCTGGGCAATCGGTTTAATAAAGCAGAGAAGCAAAAGGTAAAGTGGCGAAGAAGACGAGGGGCCCCAGGCGAAGAGGGTGACTTAGGAATGAAAAAGAGCAGACATACCTTGTCGAATGTTGACTCGTGGGTCAGGAGGGGATGGACGTTGAGGATGGCGACGAAGCCGACGATGCTGTCAAAACAAACCAACTCAAACTTGTGATCGAGACCAAGTCGGAAACTCTGGTAACTCATGCAGTGTCAAAGGAAGTGAAAAGGGGGAAACGGGGCGCATAAATTGTGAAAAGAGACAGAATGAAATCAAGGTGAAAGTAGAGAACGAGAAGCAAAGCGAATCAAAGATCTCGGCGGGACGCAGAGTCTCCCGTCGAAACTAAATCAACAGATTTCAGCGCTAGAACAATAGGAGACGAAAACAGGAGAAACATTTCCACAAAGAGATGATCGAGTCAAATCGAAGCCCAAATGCACGTAAAGTGAGGGATGGAAAGTAGACGCGCTCGGTGAGCAACATGGCAGTAACGCAGGCAATGAAGAAGATGAATGGAGTGTATGCGCAGGCGTGGAGAAGCATTGAAATGGAAAAAACAAATAAATTCACCCCGAGTCAGAATGGGTTCGGGGATATCGGAGAGCGAAGTTTGAACCAAGAGATAGAGAAAGAAATAGAAAACGAGTGCATATAGTCAGGTAGAATGTGCTCGAACAAAGAGAAGTTGACAATGAAGAAAAAGACGGAGATAAAACAGAAGTCTGAATGTGAGCGAAGGCGAGCACGTCAGCGAGGAAAGAAAGGAACAGCAGAGCGGAAACATAAAAAAAGGAATACAGATACAACGATGCGAACGACGACACAAGAAAGAACAATATTGACAAAAACAGAAATGGAACCCGATTCCGTGCAGGGCGCAACTCGGCGAGGGAAATGAAAGTCCAGACAGGAAACATGAAGATCATGATCAAAGTGCATATACGGGTGCAGAATGAAGGTAGGTGCGAGTCGAACCGAGATAAGAAAAAATGAACAGCCTGCGAAGAAAAGCGCATAAAACAACAGAGGAAGTCGGGGCTCGGGGATCTCGGGCAGCATATATCCACCACAGAAAACTCCTGAGAGTCGTGCTCAAAGGTAGGAGAAAAAGAGAGGGAAGGGCAGTTAGTTTATCACTACTTGGAATCATATTGGTAGTCTCGAAGATTTGCGCTTGAGAGCACAGTTAATGGCTGTCGGCAAGGGGGCGTCGGCGTTCGAGATTTGGATATCATGTCGATTATTTACGAAAATGGGGGTGGTAAATCGATATTTCGAGGTCCGAGGTCCATCTGAGGGCTGGTTCAGAAATTATCGCAATTTTGATGGCAAAATTGAATATTTCTTCCGATTTTTTTGCCATTTTTCCTAAATCGAACGCATCCATTAGAGCACTTTTGGGAATTTTTTGGCACTGGACCCCCCCCCCCCCCCCCGTGGGAAAAAACGCGAAAAAAAAATAGACGGCCTGGATGCCACCCGAACTCGAGTCTTCGGCGATCTCAAACAAGACCCCTCCACCCGTTGCCCGCGCAACTCCGCCGTCACTAAGCAGCTCCGAAGAGCGCGAGTGCGGCCGCCGTGGTTTGAGAGCGACATCGGGCGGAAGGCGCTGGGTTCCGCCGGTACCAGAGCCCTCATCTATGCTTCTGTTGAGCTTGGGTTGCAGCTCCGAAGAGCGCCCCGATCACTCCGCAGAGGCCGAGCAGGGTGGCACGAACGTACCATCCAACTTATCCCCCGAAGCCCGTGAGCCCGAGGACGTTCAGGGTGGCGAAACAGAGCTGGATATAGTTGTGAATACATTACTCACAAGAAAGGTGCGTTATCATGTGTCTGGGAGTGGGTGGCAGCGCCCAATTTTCGTGTAAAAGGGAGACGTATGCAGATCGGATTGCGATATGCTGGCGCTTGTTCCGTTGTACCTGGAAGTGTGCGATCCCCTGAACACGGGTGACCACGACGCGGACGCACACGCCCTCGACACCTTCTACTTCGTTCATGGCCGCTCTGCCCGACTCGCTGCAAAACGCCAGCCTCCGTCCCTGCCAAGTCCTCAGGCGGTAATGACCCCGCCAGTCCGCCCTAAGGGGAGCACATCGAAGGTCAAGTCTGGCTCGGCTACGTGCACCTCGTGCGTGTATTGTATCTGTGTTGCTATGTTTGCTGACAGCGTCATACAGCTGTTCCAACCCCGTAACATCTCGGAAGCGCCCTTGCCCAGGGTCTGCCGCTCTACCTCCAGCCGCTAAGAGGGTCCGGACCGCCTCTCTGCCTTCATCACTGCGACCGGCCGATTCACTTGAATTTCTCTCGTCCTCTGTTCACAAAGCCCCTTCCACGCCAGCTGCATGAGAAGTATCTTGCCGAGCTCAACATCGGTCCTATTGCCACTTGATGGATGTATCTGCCGGGTCTGGGGAGTGTTGAAGGAGACCCGCCGGTACGCTATACCCATATTTCCTCTGATGCACATGGAACGCAGCTCCTATCTATCTTGCCTCCTATCTATATTTTCATGTGCTCATTTCTATACTGACTCACTCTACTTGTTATGACTCACTCTACTTATTATGACTCACTCTACCTATTATGACTCACTCTCACTCTACCTATATATATATTGGGATGCCTGCATACTCACCTCAGTCGATTCCACCTTTGTGTGTCCGACTGAGTTCTTACAACCTTGTTCTTACTTTAAATTTGCTGTGTCTGAAACAGTAACCCATAATCCACGGCAGCATATGGATCACTCACATCAAATCCCTTGACACAACATATTGCTAGAAAATCGTTGATCTGACAGTGTATGTGGCCGAGGTTGAAGTATCATTGTTCAAGTGAAAATGATAGCAACCAACAGCAGGTAAAGGCACCACCAACTGGTGAGTGCCGGATGTCTCCTTGGTGCCTGTTCTCGAGTCTTTTTAAGCTTTTGCTTTCACTTATACTGGCTGTGTTCCTTAGTTTCTGATCTCTACGCCGTGGACGGCCGCGCAACAAAATTGTACAAAAGTATCCGACCAATGTCAAGTCCATAGGGCGCCGTAGTGTCAATTTACTTCCCACCCATATCGTTTGGATGCAGACTATACTTCAAGCTGGCACTGCAGCAAAATAGATCGATATGATAGTACCATTGCGGAGAACTGCGTGACGCTCCAAGTTGGCGGACGGCACCGCGCAAGACCCAAGTGTAAGAGTGAACATGTTCAGATTTGGATAAATAGATGGAGTGAGGCTATCTGCGCGAGTAACGTGCGAGTCGCAGGTGGGAGCGAGCGAAACATGATGAAAGGAAGGTAATGAACTGTGGGAATCAAGTCGGCGGTCTCGGCATTCTTTGTATAGAAAACAAATGCGCACGAATTTGACTCTGCACAGACGGTTGGTGTTGAAATGTAACGCCGTGAGGGAAAGCTTTTGCAATTTTCGGCTGGAACGTGTTAATATGAGCCTAGTCCAAGTAGTGAAAAATGGGATAGTGACTTGGATACCATCTTTTAAAGAGTTCATGAGACATGTCAGGAGATGTTGTTGGCATTCAAACCAGGGTGTTGACTTCCCTCAGGATTAAATGAGGTGTGGAGAGAATGAAACGCGCGGCATGTGACATAAGTAGCCACCCTACCCTGTTGCTACATTGTCGCGACAATTGTATAGGTCATTGTCAGTAGTTTTGAATATTTCACTGAATTCAACGTTTTACCGAAGCCTACCCATCTCTGAGCTGGAAATCGAGCAGTAATGTATTCTAGTCAAAGGATTGGTATACTTTTTTGACGCATGTATCACGATACATTCCAGTGGGATTTTGGGTTCCAAATCATATATTCATATTGGTGTGTTTCACACACGGGCCACCGCTGCTAATTTTTAGTGGAATCGGAAAGAGGATGAGGGACCGCTGGGGCGGTCCCTCAGCCGCTTGTGAATCTAAAACATGGCCTTGCATACAGCACAGATGCTTGAAAGCCCGGCACCGCAATGTTGCTCGGCATCTCAATGTAACAGGTGTGTATTTCATATGGCAATTACTAGTACTCATGAGAATACAGAGAATCACATCTTGATCATAGCCCAGCGAGGACCCCCAGCGGCACCACTAAATTGGAGGAAGATTTTGGGTCGTGCTGAAATGACCATGGTGGTGGGGGACCAGACAAAGCTGCGCAGGCGAAATGCATGAGGAATCCAGAGTATGTGGGCTGTGTTGCCCTTGCCTAGCTGGAACCACCCATTCTGGAACTGAACCCTGCCGTTGGACCATTCACACCCGCCAGATCCCGAGGCGATGTGCGTGCATCCGGAGAGAACGCAACAGACCCGACCGAACTGCGCGTCCGCCAGAGGTTCGCCGACCGGCTGCCCCGTCGCCGCGTCCACACCAGATCGTCTCGTCGTCGGATCCGAGGCGATGTGCGTGCCATCCGGAGAGAACGCAACGGACAAGACCGAATCTGTGTGGCCCGCAGAGGTTCGTGTTTTTGAGCCGCGCCAATCGCGAGTGGATAGCCCTGACCTCTGTGAACATTGCCATGTCCTCAGATTGCACCAAAGCGATTTTTGCCTTTTCTACATGGCTGGCGTTTTAAAAAGCGTGACCTGGCACAAGGGACTGCATTCAAATGGCTGGAATTTTGCTTGTCGAATGTTTCCCTTCCAGCGCAGTCCCGGAGCATGTTCCTACCGGCACTCACATTTGTACCAACAGTGCTGACAAAGTAGTCCAATTTCTGGATCAATCCATTCCTGAGGCCAATGACAGTGATCCACGGGGTAGATAGGCATGGGAGGATGTCCAACATAATGCCGATAGACGTGTACTGGGGATGCGGTGGAGGAAAGCGCCCACCCGGAGGTCGATAAAATCTAAGTCAACATCAGTGAAGACATATAATTGCCGAGGTGGATACTCACTGATTTTCCGCGTAAAACTCATACGTCATAGGCGGCGAAGACTCGTAGTGATTGTAGTGATTGCCTTCATATGGATCCGCATAGTGCTGGTATTGATTATGGGAAGGATGAACATTGTCTTACTACATTTCTCAAGCAAAAGCCTGGAGATGGAGGAGAAAAGAAGGCAACGAGTCCGAGTCACACGCGTTTCAAATGGCAGACCGTAAACAGCCCTAATGGCAATAATGGCTCGGAGCAAAATCTGAACCCGAGAAACATTCGTATTGAGAAGCGCCGAAATATGAGACACCGGAGCCACGGATGGCCCCAGAGGAGCAAATTCCAGATGGGGCACATAGTAGGCCGTTCGGAGTAGTCCCGGAAGCATGTACAGGGCCCGCGGGCAACCGCGTTGGTGAATTAAATCCAATAATGAGCGCGGCAGCTTCGTTGTGCAAGTGGTGTAGCTAACAAAGACGGTAGTGGATTTACATCCCAATAATACATATATCCGAGTGCAACGTGGGGCCCGGCCCCTCTTATGTGGCTGCCCGGAACGGAGTTCTGAAGAGACAGACAGAAGGACTGCCGGGATTCCTCCAGAATTCGGCGGTGTTGTTCCGAAAGATGATCCAGTTTTTGAACAAGCGCATGGAGTTTCTGCTGGAGTTCGCCCAAAACAATCTCTTCTGATGCATATTCCGTTAGCTGCCTCCACTCCTAGTAAGATACGTAGAGTGAATGAAGATCAGTTTATTTCAAAGCTGACTTACCCGCTGTGCCCTGCGGAGGTCCAACCTAGGATGGGCCATAGATCAATGAGATTCAGTTGCACCTCTATTGCGTCTGGTCACGCTTTTCAAAATGCCAGCCATTTGAATGCACCAGGTCATGCTTTTCAAAGTGTCAGCCCTTTGAATGCACCTCTATTGTGTTGGGTCATACTTTTCAAAATGCCAGCCCTTTGAATGCACCTCTATTGCGTCAGGTCATGCTTTTCAAAATGCCCACCATTTGAACCTGGAGACAATCTCGAAACAGTCGAAAATGTGGGTGGGACTGTTGGGATAGGCGGTGCTAGCATGCAGTATGTAAGGGTAATCTACTGAGATCTCTGGCATTGTGCGGTTGGCGGCTCCTCCTCCTACATTGACACTTCCGGCACCCAGTCTTCCTACCTGACGAGCTCTACCGCGTTCACTTCAACTACAAGAAGATATGCAAAGACAACGCCGGTGATACAGAGGCATCAACTCAGTCCACCTTTGGACTAACCCTTTCTTCGACAACGGCATAGACGGCAACCTCGTGTGGTTAATCGTGGTCCGTGGTTGATCGTGGTCCAGTCCAGAGATCTGAGACCTCTTTCCCGCCGTTCGGCTGCCTAACAACGCAAAAAACGCTGTCTGTGCTGCAAATGGAGAAGGAAATGACCTAAACTTGCTTAAGTTCCCCGACGTTACTCCCAATGAGGCCAACTAACAAACAATCCTTACCGGAAGTACAAAACCAATGGTTGTTTAGGAAAAGAAGTATCACGGACAGGCATAAGATTTATCATGTCGGGAGATTTAGAAGTCCATTAGCAGCGAAGACAGTCGAGTACAGTAGGAGATGGCTTTTTTGTTGGGTCCCTGGCGAACCGCCTTGTGGAATATGTATTTCCTGAACTTTGTGGCTGTACGCATCTTTTATCTCTTCCCGAGGCAAAAGTGGAATGCGCGCTCATTTTCTGGTGGAATCGTGACTCTACAAGGTGAATGCACCCCCCAACATGCACGCAGACAATTTAACCCCCGGCGAAGCACGTTGTGTAATATTTTCTGAAGTCTGTGGCTGTGCTCATCTTTTATCTCCTCCCAAGGCAAAAGTGGAATGCACGCTCATTTTCTTCTGGAATCATGATCTGGCAAGGTGCATACAGCCCACAACACACACACAGAAAATTTAACCCCGGCGAAGCACGTTGTGTAATATTTTCTGACCTCTGTGGCTGTGCGCATCTTTTATCTCCTGCCGAGGCAAAAGTGGTAGGTAGGTCACAGCACGGTCCAAATAACGAGCGCTGGTCCCAGGGATTATCCCGGTGTACAAAAACAAGCTAAAATACACCTTCGCGCCTGGACCTCCATGCACCAAATAGAACGAGCTCGCAGATACCAATCAGTTGAGTCACCACATCTCTGATATTACACCTCTTCCCCAACACAAATTACGGACGATACACCGGCACTGAATAGAAGATCTCTCGGACATCATACACATATTTTGCAACCAATACTATCGTGCCACGCTGGTAGATGATTGCTTTGAGCTGGGCAACACTGTCAAGATCTACCAATTTCTCCTGTAGATTTGGTACTGTACGAAACTTTTCCATAAATATTTTGCGCAGTTCAAGGACGGCATTTGATGCGGTGCATTTCAAGAGCGCATGTTCTGAATTGACAGAGTGTAAGCAGGTCCGAGCCGCGTTCTAGACCGCTACACCAAAAGGTAGATAATTGATTAGATAGTACTAATCAATCGCGCGGCTATATAAGGACTTCGGGATGTGTCGTAATCAGCATGATTACACCCTTCCCCTCCCTGAAGAACTGTATCCCTTCCCTGTGTTCCCGATGGTAACAGAGACTGTGTGGGTTTCTTCAGTGGTTCCAGGTCTTATAAATCAACCCCAAGGTTTCGATCCTTGCTGCTGGCTCTCGAGGTCACGTGATCGGTAGTCCCGGTGACCACCGGCCTTTTGCCATTTTTATGTGTAAATGGTGCCGGGGGCGGGGTTCGAACTTGAGTGACCCTTGCCAGCATTATCTAATCAATTAATGTAAGCAGGTCCGAGCCGCGTTCTAGACCGCTACACCAAAAGGTAGATAATTGATTAGATAGTACTAATCAATCGCGCGGCTATATAAGGACTTCGGGATGTGTCGTAATCAGCATGATTACACAGAGGTGTCTTTCACAAGGTACTGGCTGATGTGCATGGTCGACATGACGCAGCTTCTTTACGGCAAGTAGGATGGCGGCCTTTGATTTTAGAGCGCAAGAAAATTGTGGAATTACTCCTAGAGCTGGAATAGCGTACACGGCGTTTCGACCGATTTTGGCATCAACAACATATTGTTCGGCCTCGTGCTCGACTTCTTCTGGATTTTTTTTTTTTCAAACCGGGCAAGAAGGCATGTCGTATGACGGCCTTTGATTTCAGGGGCTCAACATAGACACCCTGCATTCCAGATGTGAATGCCCCGCGAGAAAGGGCAAAAAATATATTTCGGCTGTCCCCACAGCGACAAGGGACCTATTCTGAACCCCGTGCCTCACAATGGCATTTTGAACCACGTGCCCCACAATGTCCTGAGTTGTACCAGTCTGCCTACGGCAATTAGCCTCACTCCACCCAATTGCCGAATAGCAGACTGGTAACTTCCTCTTCCCTCCTTCCTCCACCTTGCCTCCTTTCGTCCTCCCCGTCGGCGTCGGCGCTGACAATCTGTTATTTCTGTCCTTTCAATATTGGGCCATCTCAAAAAATTGTGCCCTTCGCCCTTCACCCCCTCACCTGCCTGATCGGGCCATCAATCACTTTCCTTCTCATCGATTGTGCATTAATCCGGCCAATATTGGCCTGAACCTATTTTCCATATCGAAGTCCATTGTCTTGGCTACAATCTTCCTTAAAAAGTCAGGCAATCCGGCCGAGATTGACGCGTCTAGAATTGATACAAGATCACGCACGCGAAGGGCGTGACACCTTTGAACACATTGACACTGAGTATGACATGACCAATATCTGACCATCATCCTTCCGCGTCCTTCCTCCTAGCACCGCCCTGCTGTCCGTGGCATCAGTGAAGGGTTCTATGGTCTCCTGCGCTAAATCCGACCGTGTCACGGTCCGATGGACGAGAATGATGTGTGACATCACACTATCCAAGGAACCCGAAGTGTGACTCTTCGGCCGCCGAGAGCAATTTTTTTATCTGACTACATTTTACACACTTAAATCGTGGAATTCTGCAACAATATAGTTCATTACTATCCCCCCCCCGCCTCGCCGGACATACCTAGTACTCGGACAAACGTCAATATCTCACCCATTTCTGATCCGTTCTACTCGAAACTTGATGTTCTGTCAAGCCTGGGGTCCCGTCTACAAGATGTATACAAGATAAGTACCTCAAGCATATTCCAATCGCCCCAGGAAATTCAAACAATTTGACAGATAGGCTATTTTTAGACAAATGCTCTTTTCGAGCGCACTGTAGGCATTTACACAGGGGCTAATGCACCTCAGAATGTTTATATAGTTCCAATGAATACCTCCATCAAATTTCATAATATTCTGTGGTCCGGCTGCTTCACAATGTCGATTTTTCTATGTTGTCTGATATTTGGTCCGGTCTATTATTCCGAGCAGAGCGTTATTGGAGGTCTTTAAACATATGGGTACAATCTCGAGCTTCAATTAGGTTGTGAGGTACAGTTTTGTCAGGAATTTTCCGCACCGAGGCATGCCAAGATGCCAATTGAGGCACCAGAGTACAGACACTCTATCAATGGGACTGATACCAACGGGGAAAGCTTGCCAAACAGCCAACTGGCATCGGGTAGCTCTTGAAGACTTCTAAAAACGCATTAGGATGTGTGAATGTAGCTATAACACTGCAAGAGAATCATGTGGAGGCTTGGCACTGAGAATATTGAAAAAGCGCACATTTGGTCACTAAAGTTATCTCAGCACAGCCTTCGAGAGTCCTTTCAGTCCGAAAACACAATGAGAGGCCAGGTTTATTAGAGAAGAAGTGATGTATGAAGTTTCATTAGGATCCATTCAGAAATGGGCCGAGGAGAACAAAAACAATACCAAATTGGGCCATTACCTAGTACTCGGACACGTGCACTCGTCCAAAAGATTGGTGTTGTTTGCTCAATTCTCACCCGATTTTCTTGAAGTGAAAACGCAGAACGGGGTAAAAGACCAAATGCTGGCGATCTACGTACTTGGTTTTGTGCCAAACATTGTAGAAGAAAAGATATTGACAGCTCTTCCTTGAGTGTCCGGGTTCTAGGGGGGGGATAGTATAGGTTCTAGTATCTACAAACTTAAATTCAGATTTTGTTTCGGTGCATTGCGGACTCGGCAGCAAAATGGGTGTGACACCTGGTTAGTGTGACATCAATTATCCAAGGAACCCGACGTGTGACACCTGTGTCATCACGATCATTTTATTTTTCTTGCCCCATTCCAGCGTTTTGGTTCCTCGGGTTCTACTGCAGTATCACTCATTATATGCTCTAGTGTGTGCCTGCTTTAACTCAGAATTTATTGAGGACAAGTGGGAGCTGTATAAAGGAAAGATCAAAGTTGTTATCCAAGGAACCCTACTATACTGTATAGCTGAAAATTTTCGGCTTCCAATGAAGGCTCAGCATTCGGCACGAGGTCGAGGTTTGTGTCAAAGCTCGAGATCGCCGTCCCATATTTGTGCCACAGTTTGGAAGATAAAATTGCCTGAAACTTGAATCGGCCTCGGCCCTAGATTCAGAGGGTAGCAGACAGCGATTCAGCGTGAAGAAGCAGGATGAAAGTCAAAAGAGACAGAATGAGTGTGGTGTGACCGCGATGTGATCCTACGCGTCCAACCTGACGGCCGGACACGATGTGACACATGCACATGATCTGTTATCCATCTTACACGTCTCGTTGAATTCTCTACTTGCAGGTAAGCTCTTGTCGGCCGAAAACCCGCGGGTTTATGCGGGTCCACGGTATTGCGACGGGTTGAAAATCTCAACCCGTACCCGAACCCGGGGCACCCTCGGGTCCAACCCCGCGCGTGGAACCGATACCCGTGCGGAACCCTATCTACATGTGCAATCGATATACGACAGAGATGTCAGCCATTGACCACATCCTTCTCACGAGACGAACAAGATAGACGAGACCGAACTTGTCTGATCTACTGTACTATTTCAACCGTTTATTCACACCATGTCACCCGTCACCGCAAAAGTTCACTGGACAAGGTCTTCATTTCTCGGCAATCACTCCAACATTACCATAAATGGCAGTCCGGCGAATGCCGGAGCAAAAAAATTGAGATTTTTGCCTAATTGGGCCTCAAAACCTGGCCGTCACCGTCACCGTCACCTGTACGAAATTCATTCATTTCACGACCCTCCGCCACCCGTCACGTGAATGAACGGTCGAAATAGTGCAGTAATGCTGCGGGACGTTAAAACCAGCTGGGATAAACCGCTCGAACGAATCAAAGAAAGTTGGAGCCGGTGACCTCATTGGAGCTCGGAGGCAGTTGGCTAGCCAATCTGGTTATGTGGTCAGACATAAACCTAGATATATAGTTGCGGCAACATCATTTTGACTCAATATGTCCGGGGTTTAAATGCAAAGCAAACCCTCTCCTTGGATTTCTCTCTGACGCCCGAATATCCCATGTTGGCACATAAAATCAATGGTAGGTCACGGCTTTTGCTAGGCGGTAAGTAGAACAGCTGCTGCGATCTCAAATCTGCACCGTTTTCTTTGTTCGTAGGCTCATTCGATTCAGGCATCAAATCCGCAGCGAATGGTTCTCTCAGAACTGTGACAGCAATTTGCGGAACATAAGGCGCGGTCGGTTTCTTCTGATTTTGAGACATTTTGCGTAAATCAGCCGCGCTGTGCTCAATTCTCCGCAGATTTCCTCGGGAATAGGTGCGTTCGACTCGCGCTGCAAGTCCGCAGGGGATGGTCCCGATTTTTTGATGGGGTCCCAAGATAGACTTTTCATCATTTTCATCGCATTTCCGCATCGGACAGCTGTAACTTTGATTCCTGATACTCAATTGACCTAAATTTTTGGTGTGGTGTAGTTCAACACATTACCCAGGGGGTGGTATACTCCGACAGCGAATTTGGGTGAAAAATACTGTCCATTCTTCAGTATGGTGGTAGCACAATTTTGCTGTCCCGCAAACACCGGCGACTCAATTTGTGTAAAATTTTCTGTATTTGGAGGTCTGACTCCACAAGAGTATTTTGCTTTGTCCTCGTTCAAAAGTGGAATGGTTATGAATTTCTCGGTGGAATCAAGTTCATGGGCATGGAATGAGTACTCTGAGAGACCCACAGAAAATTTAACCACCAGCGACTCAAGTTGCGCTTGGGGTTGCAAATTTTATTATGCTGTGTTCTTTCTTCCAAAAAAAATTCCTGGCTGCACCAGATTTACTCTATTTCGGACCGGCTTGGGTCGTTCAGACCTACTTTTACTCTATATTCCGGACCCAAAAACGCGATTTTCGCCCTTAGATTTACTCTATTCTGGACCGACCTAGTAGGTAGTGACCGGGGGCCTGGCCGCCGTTGGCCACCAGTGATTATCGGTGGCCATCGGCAGATGTTGATGGGCAGCGTGCCTTGTTGTTTACCAGCAGCCTCGTCCCTTTCCTGATCATCTCGGATTCACAGGCCGGCCTGAGAGGCATTCTATCAACGTCTCCTCGCGCGGGGCAGTTCCGTGCCATCCAGTACGACAAGATGGTCCGCGCTGCCATGGCGAGACTCCCCGGGCTTCGCATAACCAACCTCTGGATCCCTGCGCACATCGGTACAGCCGGTAACGAGTTGGCGGATGATGCTGCCAAGGCTGCGACTCGCCTCCCTCCGTCGCCCTCCGTCCCCGTTTCCCTCACAACGTGTAAACGAGCCGTCAACGCCTCTTCCTTCAACGCTGGCGCGACCTATGGAAAGTCTCCACTCCGGGACGGGGTCTACGCGAAATCGACGACTCGCCCCCCTCGCTGATCCTACCACCCCCGTACAGCTCCTCTGCCACCCGGGCGGACATCTCTACACTATCGCAGCTGCGTACCGATTTCTCGGCTCTAAATGCACACCGCTTCCGCTGCCGCCTCACCAGTTCCCCCGCCTGTGACGCGTGCGGTGCTGCCAAAGAAACACGCGCACACTTCCTCCTCCATTGCCCAGCTTGGGAGCATCTCCGTCCTCCACTCCAACACGCGTCGTACGCTGCAGTGATTCTTGGCGCTGTTGATGTTCGCACCCTACTTAGCCACTCGAAGCTACTAAAGCCAGTTATTGTCTTTATCACCCAAACCCGTCGATTTATCTGAATCGCATTCCTTCCCTCTCCCCTCTCCTCTCAATAGAATACTCTACTCTATCTACATATAATCATTGTATCATCGTACCTACCAACACCAGAGACCGTCGCCTCCCACTGCCAATCTCGTTTCCCTCCTGTTACCCAATCCTCGCGTCCTTACTGCACCTGATTTCCCAATTAGTTTACCACATTTTACTTATCTCTTCCTCTCGCATAGTTAGAAAAATTGGTCTCTATACGTAACCCCATCTTAGCTACTGTACTTACCTGTCTAGTTTACCTAGGGTACTGCCGCATAGCCTCCGGGCCAGGTACGGCGAAAATAGAACTTCAGTTCAGTTCAGTTCAGCTACATCCATTGACCTCTACATGCTTTTTTGATTGAGCTCTCTATACAAAAATACTGACTTGCCACTATCTCTCTATACATACACTCGAGCACTAAAAATTTTTCTCTCTATATTTGACCCAATTACAGCCGTTTGCGGGGGCGCGGGTGGTTTCTCCCCATCTCCCCTCCTCGCCCCACTGCCGCCCGTCTGGTAGGGGCGGTCGCCGTTACCGCGCCGCAGACAAGCCGACCACCTGCCGATCACTCCTCTTGATCCATGTCCAATGGGTCGTCGACATCGGTCGGCATGGCCAACAAATTGCTTCAAAGCCGATTTCCAGTGGGCTACGGTGAAATGCAGTGGTTCACGGCCTTGAAACTGAACAAATACCTTACGAATGTTGGAATCAGCTGGATCAAACACTGACATCCACACAAAAGGATGGAAGCTTTTGAATTGCATTGCATTCCAGTTTAATTGACGGCACCTCATGTACCTGCCCAGAAGAGCTTCATAGTTGAAATTTCCATTGACTACTACGGTAGAGTCCATCATTTGGAATAATATCATATGGAATAACCGTGGTGTGGAATAGGATTTCAGCATATCCCAACCCCGGACAAGCCAAATATTCCACTCACTGTACTCTGGAATATGGAATACCGTGGCGAAGTCAATATTCCATTGCGCGGGTGGCAAAAATTTGATTGAGCGGACAGCGACAACCTGTCATTCTGAGGTTTTAGGGGGTGGGGTGACACTCGATTGTACCGAAGAAGAAGTTTTTCTTGCCTTTTACCATCATAATGGTGCCTGCGGAACCTCAGAAGAGTTGAAAAATTCGTGAAAGAGACAAAAATCCACCAAAACCAACTAAATTATGCGCTAAACCGGGGCCGAAGCCTACCAAAAATGTCCCCCCGCAGGTCTGCTCATTTTGAAAAGGACGAGGAACCCGAAGAGCCGGAATTTGACTTCACCCAGAAAGAAGTGTTGCCGGCGGCAGAATTGCTTGAGAAGGTTCTGTGCCATAGATCGGATGTTGAACAGCACCGACATTGGGGTGTCAACTGCGCAAAATCCCGCACTGAATTGACGCAGGAGATCGAGGAAAGCAAGATTCAGACACAGCTTTCAATTAGTCAATGTAAAATAAATTTTTTTTTTGTAAATTATGAAGATATTCGCTGTGGAATATCCCGTCATATAAAATACCCCTTGGGGAGGCCTGCCCGTATGTGGCCCAACGCTTAAACAGTGAAAAAATGCAATGTGGAAGGAGAAAATTGGCTAAAGTCACGCCGCCGATCAGGCATGTCATAAATTACTTGATTGGGAGTGGCTGTCCCATCTTATCAGCTGTTATCAGGCCTAATATAGGAATAATGTTTTGGGTTGGTGTTGAACTAGACCGAACTGTACCGCGGCACAACTAATGTTCTGCAAAGCAAGTAATATACCGGCCTGTGGAGTGCTCGCTGGTGGCCACCAATGGCCGCTGTTGTATCGTCGTGGCGGCCAGCGGAAACCCAACATTACAAGTTCAATGAATCCCTTTGTTCTGCAGAGGTAAAGGATGAGGTGGATGCATTGATCGCGCTGTCCCATGCAATGAGGACGACTGAGATTCAGCATATAACTTATGTTGTTGAAATTCGTGTGTGAATAGGGAACCGTTGAGTCCCTGGCCAAATTCTGTACTGCCACGACCGCCATCTTCAGGCTCAGGATGAAACGATGACTTTTGAGTCCATGAGTATATGTTCGTAGACTTTGTGCAGATGAAAATTTGAACTGATGCTGAAATCATGTACAGTCGAGTTGCTCATATGGAATATGGTCGGGAAGGGGCCAAAGGCCATTCCATATGACCAATATTCCATAGCTGTTTAGGTATACCTCGGAAAGTTCCAGCGATTTGTTTCGTCGTGGCATTGTTCACTGGGAATTGCCGTCCTTATTCAGCACCACCTCCCTACATAATGAAGAGCCTCTGGGCTTGTGGCTTAACAACCAGAGCAGCAGGAGCAAAACCAAAAACAGTTTTGCTCAGAATTGCGCTGGCTACCACCGCGCATTTAGACCCAAGAAAAAATATCTCCATAACAAGTCACGTTGAGGCCGCGGACCGGCTTGAATTGGGGACTGGCAACGTATCGGATCCGAGCGGCGCTTATGTAAGGCTTCCCATCGGCGAAATGTTGGCAAAATTCTTCGGCCATCGGTAGGGTCGAACTGTGTCAGCCCGGAAGGATGAACCTGCTGGCGTCCGGCGCGCCATCAACAGTGAATTTCGCGCTGTACATGAACGCAGAAGGCGAGACCATGCCGCCGCCATCATTGATTCCCGAATTCAGGTGTCCGAAGCCCTTCCTGGACGAGGTATGACATTCCGTTGCATTCTGCGCCCAGTTGCTGATGCTGCATTAATAGCTCGAGAATGTTCCTCCTGTAATGTGCAAGCCTGCAGCAGGCAGTCATGAAGGTGAAGAAGAAGGACACGCAGGAGCCTGCAGCGACGTCCGAAGCCCACAAGTGAGAAGCGCGTGAGTGAGGGAGGGTGGGCATGCGTGAGCCTGGGCAGTGGGAGTGGTATATTACAGGGGCGACGGACAGTTCTGCACACGCTTGTTTTGGTTAATTTTTGGGCCGAATGACTTCAAATAAATGTGGACATGAACAGTTTTAGAGATTTAAGCACAGTTAAACCCATACACCTTGGTGGTTGGCTCACAATGAAATAATTTGTCATTTTCTGAAAATCAAGTCTGCGGATTTATGGTGTATGCAAAAATGGTGTACACAATCTCAAAGTGCTCGGAAAAGCGACCAATTCATAGGTTGGATGTCCTGAATTGATGGGGATTTGGGCTTCCAACAAGGCGTACAAATTGGGCATTTTTAGCATTTCTGGGCCAAATATACTGAAAATAGCCAACTTGCGGGCCGCGTTGCGAGTTCGAATCCCCATCGATTCGGGTGAGCTAACTTGTGATATCGTCATTTTTCAAGCACTTTCATCGTGCCTTCACCATTTTTGATCCCGTGTGAAGCGCGACGTTGATTTTCAGGAAACCCTTGATCATTTATTTTAAGCCAGCGTAAGTGATCATGTCTGGGTTAATTGTACGAGACCGCCTAACAGCACTCAAAGTTCGTGCCACAATTTTATTTGAAGTCATTCGGCCCAGAATGAGCCGAAACGAGCGCGTGCAGAACTTTCCATCGCCACTGTATGTACAGTCGTGGACAAGCAGACACGACAAATCAAAGTGTGGTCAAACTAGTCATTATTTAGCCAATCTGAGTTCAAAACAGATTCAGGGCAAGAACAGGCGCTTTTTGAGCCCCGTCCGAGAAGTTTCCCATGAGAGATAGATATTTCGACCAACTCAGCGCAAATTGTGACTTAGCCTCGGTGCCAGTCTCTACGTTGAGTTACAAGACAGCAAAGGGCAATGCAAAGGAAATCAGGTCGATAGGATAAATTTGAATGAGAAAAAAAATGCGGAAAGTGTTGCTCGAACGTAGAAGTGACCTTTTCGTCTTCTTTTTTCTCCCTCAATTTTTATCGGAATCGCTTCAAATAACTTGCATAATACTACTCTGTCTTGTTACTCGACGTAGGGCTGGTTACGAGTCTAATTTTGACCGGTAAACTCGCGGGTTGTGAGGTCCCATACACTCCGTCAATCCCTAGATTTCTCGTGATCCCGCCTCGCACAGTCCAGGTTTTTGTTTGGTATTTGTGGACTTCGGGCTTCGGGGCCCGCTTTTCATCCTCAATTGCCTTTCCACCCTATCCCTTTGGGCCCTGGATTGTTGGATTGTCCGGACCTTGCCAGCTGTGTCGAATTCATGGAGCCATGCGGAAAGGAAGGAAAAAGTGAAACGTACTTGACAGTCAACGCCGCCACACGTTGTGTGAAATGGGTCAATCAGTATCCTCTTGAATTGCACTTGGTTTCATTGATCAGATACCTCAACTAATTGAAAGCAATTCCGAGAGCACTCTCACACTTGACGGAGTAATGTCAGAAGAACGGTAACTAGTTTGACAGGATCCTGAGGCGTTTGCACCGCCACTGATCCGATCAATCAGCCCCTAACATCATATGCTGCAGTCGGCGACGAAGATTACCCTACAGGTTTGAAGCTAGCTCAGAAATATGATTCCTGGCATGTTAGATGGTTTCCTGCACCACTGAATCCTATTACAGTAGGGCCCACACCAAATGATCACAAAAGTCTGATCAAATGAAGCATGTGATCTAAGAAATAATATTTAATTGCGATAAAACCGTTCCATAGGATATTTCGGTTTTTTGCAGATTCAGATGCAGCTCGACGAGTTGCGTCGATTGCGCATTTTTCCAGATTTTTCGCACGATACTCGTTATTACAAAAGAAACCGGAAATTTGGTTTTAACGGCATCTGACATGAACTTTAACCATCCTCATGGCTGGATTCTCAATCTATGGCTTATTTGGCATAGAATATGACATTCAAACCTGCAGTGCAGCAGCTCATACTGAGTGCAATATTAAATTTCGGAAATAATCGAGAATTGATGGTGTTTCCTTTTTAAGCGTTGTCCCGATGGTAATCTGGGTATCCGAGTATCTGATAATTAGCCTTAGGTCCCACACAAAAAATTTAAGCGGTGGAAGGATGCCCTCAATCCTTCCATGAATAAACTAAAAAGCCGCCAAAAGCACCGCCTTAATGAAAAAATGATTTAAATTTTGATTTTCGCAGCAACGAAAGTAGACCAGATAGGTAATTTCTGATGTCCATGTTGAGGTATGCCCTTTGTCATTACCGATCAAAAAGTGCTAAGAGTTGGGCGATACTGCGGAGATACACCCTTTCCGGTTACTTTTTGTGATAACGAGTATTTAGGGCGCCGCCAAAATTTGGACCTTCTGCACACTAAATGGCCTTTTTCGGCAGAACGGCTCGACAGAATCACTTAGTTTATAGGTCGTTTAAAAGCCCTTGATGAAATCCATCGATTGGTGCACTCATCTCGGCAGAAAAAAAAATCGATTATTCTTGTGGTGGACCTTGTTTGCCCACAACTGTACCAGGGGAGTGAGACTGGGTCATTTAATCATTTCAGCTGCAAAGAAAGTGTGCAAACCTCTTTTCTTGCCACTGGCATGTCCCATTCTGCCACCACCAGAGCTGAGAACATAAGACTCTGTGGAACCAATAAGAAGACATAAAGGACCAGAAGTGATTGGGAGACAATTTTTGAATGGGGGGTACTATGTGAATTTCAACAATGTTGAACTTGGGGTTCAATTATGTGGGGGATGAGGACTGCGATCTGCATCTCACGGTCCATTCTCAGCCCTTTCAATGACTTTGTTGATGAGTTCAACAGCGCGATTCTTCGCACTGTCCCAGGAGAATCGCACTGCTATTTAGCAGCGACTCTATCGCCGATGATGACGACTCCAGCGAAGGAGTTTTTGCAGACCCGAACTCTTGAACTCACTAGAAGAACTGGGGATCCCTCCTCATGAATTATTCCTCAAAGTCGGCGCCATCTGCAGACTCACCCGCAATTTCGATGCCTCCTGTGGTCTCACGAAAAATACCCGAGTCATCGTTCGAAAATTGCTACGACACAGTGTGGAAGTTGAGACAATTTCCTCCGTGGTTGCTGGCAAGGTTGTTGATCCTGTACGTACAATTCCGTCCTTAATTCTGCTATTTAACCGAGGTCGTTGTATCAGATACGACTTCACATCCCCCGAATCAACTGTTACTTCCAACCCCATGGTTTCGATTTTACGGTGCTTCGAAAACAGGTACCTCTCGCTCTGTGTTATGCCACACCTTCAATGGATGCCAGGGTCTGACTGTCCAGAATTGGGACTGGATCTCCGCAGGGAAGTCTCCCTTGGGCAACTTCATTCGGCGATGACTCGGGTGCCTGACTCCGAAAATGTGTTGATTCTGAAGTATGAAGGTGATTTGTCCACATTTACCACTAATGTAGTATGGGAGGAGCTTCTGTTGTAAACATAATGAAAATATTATGTATTGGGTAATCTGTGTTTTTGGGCTGTTTTCGCGCTGAATCTTCTCTCTCTTTATAAATTAAGCCCATCCGGAGCTGCGCCGCGGCGATCTACCAACGTTGCGCGATCTGTCAAACAGCGAGCGTGATCGAGATCCAAAGGTTTGGGGCTGATGGTCCAAAAGCGGAGTTTAAAAGCTTCAGACGGGCTTAATTTTATAAAGAGAGAGATATATTTTGAATCTCAATAACTAAAGCACCGCCCTCGCTATCAACCAAGGGAGAGCCGTCCCGCTCCGCGGGAACAGGCGCGGTCCGTTTTTTTCTGTTTTGGCAAGTTTTCACGAGAACAGCTGCCCTGAGCTCAATTCTCAACCGTTTCCCCTCAAATAGGCTCATTCGATCGCATTGAAATCCACAGCGAATGGAATACCGGTATTTTTGATCCTTTTACGTAATAGAATTTCTTCTGGAAAAACTTGGTTTTGAGTAGGACACCTGTAGCACCTGGAATACTGCCCCGATTGGCCTAATCTTTGGATATGCTATACATTTGATGCAGCTCTAGACAACACTGTGTTTATTTATATTACATGCTGAGTGATTGTGATCTAGCCCACACTTTAGCGAAGTAGATATCCAGACACTACCATAGGTAGAGCTGTCCATGGAAGTTTGAGTACATTAAGCTCTGTAAACACCCATATTGGCTAGGGTAACATCAGATGTATAGCATATCCAAAGATTAGGCCAACTGGGGCAGTATTCCAGGTGCTACAGGTGTCCTACTCAAAACCAAGTTTTTCCGGAAGAAATTCTATTATGTAGAAGGATCAAAAATACCGGTATTCCATTGGCTGTGGATTTTCAATGTGAGTCGAATGAGCCTATTTGAGGGGAAACGGTTGAGAATTGAGCTCAGGGCGCTGTTCTCGTGAAAACTTGCCAAAACAGAAAAAAACGGACCGCGCCTGTTGTACCGCAAACAACTGTAAATCTTCGGAAGAAACAAAGATCCAATAACATAGTTTTATCGACTGTCATAAAACTTGTGTGGAGTCTGACTACAGGAGAGATGACAGCCGGTGTACTTACAAAAGCCTCGCCGCATTCAAGTTCAAACCTCTTGTTGCTGCACTGAGATTAATTTCGGCTTGATGGCTGTCGCGGAACACTGCCATCCAAATTTACTATCCTCCGTTTCGATCGAGTCGGAGGAGTCCACCAAAGATACAACCGATGCCCAGATCTCCCATTACGCGATGTGTGTTACCTATATCCGCCCGCTCTTCATGTTCCGTAAACTCGAGAGGATCACCATCTCAGGTCCTGTGGATCAAACGGCCACTGGTGAGTTATATGTAGAGATGATACACGCGCGTCGCTAATGATTGGTTTAGCTATTCCGGCGCGCAAGGTCGGCGATGCTTGCCCGCCGAACATGATGTCCGACCACAAGGGCACCTACTTCAATCATGTCAGGGCCATGATGACTCAACGCGATTATAAGGACGAAGATGGGGATCTCATTGCGCCTCACGAGTATTACGAAAAACTTCGGGAGGGGACTTTAGTTTTGGCCAAGGTTTCCTTGTCGTTCTACACGTTCAAGGACAGGAATCCCAAGTTCCTCGACTCAAAGGTGAGTTTGAAAACATTGTTTCCGAGCCATTGTTTCTTATTGCGTTCAGATTTACCATCTCAACGTCGAGAAACTTACGATCTTGGACCCTGGCAATGATCCTGATTGGGACCCAGAGATCCCGACCCTTCCTGGAACCGCGCCTTCGACACCTTCTACCAGCAGGATTCGGCAGCGCGAAGCGGCCGTGGACGATGCCTTCGACGACGCTTCCCCTTCCAAAAAGCCGCGCTCTGGCTAAAAGTATCTGTCAAGTCGCTCTTTCGCTCTAGTTACAACCGTCATTCTTTTCTTGCACCTACTATCACCGACTGGGTATCGAGCCAAACTAGGTTCCGGGCCACTTGGATAATATAGCCTTCCCAGTTGCCGCAGGCATGCATTTGGTAGTTGTGGGATGAAGTATGATGTACGAGGATGATGTACATCAAATTTCCCGCGGGGGTGATGCGTTGATCATAAAGCTGTGCCCGATTTTGTTCCGGGGGTTGGGTGGGAATTCCTGATTTCTTATCTCCGAACGGATGCCGCCCTCTACTTCCGCCCATTCCTCGACCATCTCTCCACCAAATTACAAGTTTGTGGGCTCATTTTGTTGCCCTTACCTGATGCAATGTCCTCGATGGCCAATAGATCCATAATAACTCGAAGACGCTTGCTATACGGGGCAAGAACCAGTGGTTATCATTTGCGACAGCTCCGGAAGAACTACGCTATGGCGATTCAGTGAAGACTCGAGGGACTCTCGGGTTTGACTTATATGTTCAATGTATGTACTAAAACAAACTTCAGCTCTCATTTGACCGTCTGCTACGTCCGTTAACGTCATCTGTGACCTACTTACCCGAACAACCCATTTTCCTTGCCGCAGATACACGGATTTTATTCGCGGGGTTATCAGCAAGCGAACACCATTCTGTATGTTCACATACATGCAAATACTTCCTATCTAGCTCTCTAAAGTGTAATTTGGACCAATATCACCCCCTCCGCTTTGTAGCGCAGTCGATGTGGTTGATACCCCAATTTCGCGCGCCATGCCCTGCCACCGGTACCTCTAATTGAAACCCTTGTATACCTCAGATGTGTGTCTCAAATGTATAGAACAATGGATTAGAACCCCTTGAGTGCTTTTAAGTTCACCTGAGCCCCGAGTACGTGTGGGAAATGAGCATTTGGCCGGGTGGCCCGATACCCCGTTTTTGGCCCATTTTGGGGCAGCGGGAAAAATAAATTCAGCAGGGTCCAGCAACAAGGCCTAAAATTACCAAAAAATATCCTAATCGACTCTTAGGGTGTCTGTCCTCACTTTAGGGTACATATTCCGCCCTTTGCCGTCCATTATCAGGGGTCCAGAGCTCAAAAGTACCAAGGTGGCTCGTTTCCCAGTCACTGATAGTATTCTTGGTCTACATTTACTCATTGATACAGTAATATATGATGAATTTAATGTTTGCCGTGGACTACTTGCGTGAATTAATTGGTCGGACTTTTGGCACTGCCGCTTGCTGGCCTTACCAGCTTTATTCATTATTTCGGCGGCGAGTGTTTCTGCTTCATCCAAATTTTCCTCCTCTATAGGAGCTCTCAGTTCATAATCCTTTTCTTTTCGAGTGGCCGCCGTTGACTGATGACCGCCGGCTGATGGATTCCTGGTTCTGGGTTGGTCCGCCGCCGGTTGTGATTTCGGATCATTGGGTCTTTTTACAAACTGAACGGCTGGAACTCTTCGGTAAGGAAGTTCCGTTGCCGCCACCGGTCTGTGATCACCTTCATCTTCTAGTTCTTCAACGGTCGCCCGCTTCTTCTATTCTATTTCTTATCATTCACAACTTCTTCGTTCCGGCCGTTGGGCGCATGAGTTTCTAGGGTATGGTCCTCCAAGGGCCTATTCGTGCTTGAGGCAGCTTTCGACTTCCCTCCGCAATGATTTGAGTCCCTCAGGAAATTTGTGGAATTCGTTGAAACGTGGGAATGGTGTGGAAAAACCTTTTCACCCGATTTTCGTGCAACGAAAGATTGTGCGTCCTGGTGTTCAACTTCTTGTCGGTTAAATTTCCTACAAGTTGGGGAGAGGAAAGATTGGATGCTCCTCAATGATATAAGTGCCTCAGAAAATTTGTTCAAATTTGTTAATTTTGGTGGAGCCGAAGAATGTGCGTCCTTTTCAACTTCTTCTGGGTTAATTTTCCTTGAAGTTGGGAAAAGGAGGTATTGGATGCTCCTCAATGATATGAGCGCCTCAACAAATTTGTGGAATTTCGGAATGGTATGGGAACCGTTTAAACTGATGTTGATGCCCAGCACTCAAATTATTGTTCTGAGCTTCCCGCAAGCAAGGCATTGAATGGAACCAACGCCCAGCATCCAAATTATTGTCCCCAGCTTCTCCCGAGCAAGGCGTTGAATGGACCTGAAATTGAAAGCAACGGCCCTACATATTTTTAATTACCCAAAGGGATCCTATGAACAGGTTTGAAATTTTTTTGACCAGAATCCATACTCAGATCTGTGGCGTATGTAAGATAGGCGTCACCCCGATCCAATCTATGCAAGCTTCGTGAGCCGTTTCTGCCATTCCTGGAGGCAAAGTATGATGTCCGTGGTAATTTATTGGTTCAACTCACCCTCTGAGCTCAATCTGAGCTGGACAAGCCCTGGTCATACGTGAAGGTAAAGTGGCTGCTCCATTAATATTGGTAAATCCTCAAGAAGCTTGGGTTGGATTATCATGTCTATCTGACAATTGGTTCCAGTCTTTGAACACATGTCTTCCGGATATTGAGGCTGCTTGTTAGATCATCTGAGAGAGTTCTGCAAATATTGTTCGCAATAGAATTTATCTTTATAGGTCAATTTTAACCTTCAACAGTGCCAAAACATGTTTAGATGGTCCTACGGGTCTGCTTTGGGAACATATGGCGCGGTCGATTATGATTATTATTATTTTCCTTTTTGAGACTTTTTTGATGGTTCCGACCATATCCGTCGTTGCGGGCTCGGTTCTGGCCCGCCTGCCTTGAATGTAAGACCATCCTACTCACTCGGGAGGTTCTGTCGTCCTCTGATTCTTTCCTAGGCTCATACCGACCTTTTATTAGCTGACATTCGCTGTTTTTCAAGTCCTGAAGGCAGAGTAACTCTAGGAGGACAGGTAGTCAGTACATGGCCCTAGTATTTGAATAGGATGGTCCTCACGAGTGCTATTGATTCGGGCCGAGGTTCCAGCACTGCCACACCCGATATGGAGAGTTCCGTGACCTCTGGTTTAAGAACCAGAGCAGCCAGGACAATTTCAAACAGACAGGGCTGCTCAGAATAGTGCTGGGTATCATCTGGCAATTTGCAGCATGCAATTAGCTCTCCATACCAAGTCACGCTTTTCAAAATGCGTGATAAAAAAAAAGCTAGGCTGTATTGGCAGGGATAAGGAAACACTTGGAGGATTTAAGCTTTTACCATCATAATTGTGAGCGAGATATCACAGCCAGGATTCAGATTGTGGCTGTGGACTCCCGCGAGCGAGAGTATCACAGCCAGGGTTCAAATTGTAGCTGTGTAATGATGGGAAACAAGCAAAGTTCCAGAAGAAACCGGCGGGAGGCGACTCACGATGTCGTACACCCCAAAAATCAGGTGAACGAATTGGGGTGACGGCCGTTGCGACGGGTTCGTGCGCAGGAACTCTATCTGAGGTACAAACAATGTTCTCTGCGACCAAATTAGTACGATGAAAACTCATAAGATGTCACAAGGAATTAATTAGTCCCCTCGGACCCAGAGCTTATCATAATGAGTCGAGCGCTGCCAGCTCGAGGCAAACATACCGTACCACGATGAGTATACAACCATCTTACTTATACTGGCCTCTAATCTAGCGAGTGATGATAATATTCGTAGGAGAACTATATTACCAACCTCTAAATCAGCTCCAGGGCATTGTTCATCTCGGAGGTGTTGGAAGATGTTGAACAAGGTACACATTCGGGAAATGCCCAAAGCACTTTGTTGGTAGAGGAAGCGGTCCTTGCTTCGGACAGAAAGAATTTTGAACGTCCAAGTATAAGTGTGAGTAGAATGCATTCACTTACCGTCAATTTCCTGACAATGAACTTGAATTTCGGAGCGATTCATGGTAGATTGCTGAGTAACCCGTCCACCCGTCGACGGGCGGGACGGGTACCCCGTTGGCGGATCAACCCGTCCGTCACCATCCATCTCGAGATCTTTCCCAGCGGCTGAACGGACGGGTCCGTCCGTCGCGACGGGCCGTCAACCCGTCGAAATGACGGACGGGTCGAAGCCCTATCCATTGTGTAGACGGGATAACTCAATGAACAGATTTCCAAATTTGGAAGGTCAAACAGAGGGTCAAACTCTGGCTAGCTCTCCGTCACCAAAATCACCGTTTTCTCCCGAGTCTTAGTCGCTTCAATCTGTGTTTGGGCTTATTAGATTCTTCTCTCTGGACCGGTGCGTCAGATAATTTGTATCTACAACAACAGGCATTGATCTGTCATGTAGTACATTCAATTTCGTCTCAACAACATGCCTCATTCTCGAAAGAAAGTCTCGTCCAAGTCCAAGGAGCGGGAAAAATACTGTCGTTGCCATGCAATTGCGGAGAACTGCTAACAAATCGCACACGACGCGATTGGCCTAAACGATGATCACTTTGCTCGTGCAGCGTTGAATAGTTCAATTGAACTCTCTCGCAGGGGCAAAAAATCTTGGGCCGGTGATTTGACCAAAGCTGCATCGAGGTTGCCATTCCTCTACCGAACTCAATCTGACACGTCAAACAAGTGATAGAGACGTCGAAGACTACTCCAAACTGGTGCAGAAGCTCATGCTGGAATGCCTACAAGGTGAAATCGACTCGTCTGACAAGCTTTATCTGTTACACGGCGTCGTGAACCCCAAAAGGACAAAGACGACCCAAGTTACCTCCTGTATATGCACTATCTAAAAATGGTGAAGACACAGAAACACGAGAGGCAATTACCTCCGTTTTACTCTCAACCACTTGTTGGCCGTGGAAGTCTTGCGTTACGTCGATCACGCGCATCAACCAGTCCTCGATCGGAAAAGTTGTGCAGGTTCTGTAAAGAGAAGTAGAAATGCCGGAACACGCTCTAATTACTTGCGAGTCTTCGGACAAACTCGTTGAATTACGGGCGAGCTTCCTAGCGAAACTCTTCGCTGACCTTCCAGACTGCGCAACAGATGACGACACTCACAAATACTGAATTCCTGAAAGTCATCATCTATCTAAGATCGAGTATTGCTCTGGTTGCCAAATTTGCGTTTGATGTCTTAGGCTCCTACCCATGGGATTTGATGCCTCTCTTCTTCGAAAATATCATCCAAATTCATCAAACTGGGGAGCGGTAAATTCAAAGGTCTAGACCCCGGCCGCGAAAACTACGCAATCCCAGAAGAGGTTTGGCGGAGATCTGGCTATTTCTTATAAACAGACGCTACAACAAAAAAGTGCTCGTACCTGCGCATTGTTGTAAGATCTGGCAGGAAAACTGCAGATGCGATGCACCACATTCCCTCTGATTTCTGCCGTTCTCGTGCTGGCGGCCCGGAAAATTCACCGCAGAAGGTGGTGTTTTTGGTTTGTATACATGGCTCCTGGACTTCTCCGGGGTCGCTTTGCAGACCCGAAATACCACGTTCACTCTTGCGAGCTCGGTGAAATTATCAAGTCGTGCCTTCAGTTCACGAGCACTCTTGATCAAATTGATGTGCTTGAGGCGCGCATCATCCGATGGGTACAAACTTACGAGGAGTATGATCTCTGCCCAACGCACCTGATGCTAAACTGACCCCCTTGTAGATATTACTATCAATACGACAAGGATCGGCTGCCCACCTGCACTTTACAATCCACGGTATGCTACACATCTGCCCCGTCATCCGATTTTGTGGCCCTTCTTGGACGACGTGGACCTATTTAATGGAACGTTACTGTGGCTTTCTGAAAACAGGCCTACGATCTAAACGCTATCCGCGGGCCAATCTTAACAACCGCGTTCTAAATTACGCATATTTGGAGCAGATCGGTGCTCGCTACGATCTCGCAGATGAACTTTCAATTTTGGACAGCGTTTGGCAGGGCCGTCGAGATACGACCAGGTTTATCCTAAATGTAAGTATTTCATCATGACCTATGAACAGACCGCTTATTTTCACAGATCTCAAGCGATTGTTCAACCTCCTCACCAGAAAAATCACATCCCTGACGACGTCATGCGACGACAAATTGCGACTTACTTCTCCAATTTCTCCGTAAATCCCTCGCGAAAATACTCCCCTGCTCCAACGAAGCTGTCCCGATGCGGCGAGGTGCCAATTGTCGATGGGGACTCGATCACTGCTGCTTCAACGTCGGTTAGAGGGGAAGAATCAGAGCGCAATAGATCCTACGTTGAGTGCGTATCACCTGGTCTACAATAAGGTGTGTTTGCCTCATTACATTTCCAGTTCGAGATGGAGGTGAAAAAGCCTGTGGGTCCGCAAAATCGATTGGAATGGGACCCTCAACTGTTTTATGGGCAACTCGATCAAATCTTGGTCTGTGAATCCCAATCGGCAAATTGTGGGGCGCCTTCTCAGGGCAGACTACAGTCATTCCACGGTCCTTGCACGAGGTTTCAGAAATTTCGATTTCCCGACGTATTACTAAGTGTATCAGTTGAAAAAAAATATGTAGGGGAACTGTAAAGATAGCCCAATCATGGTACCGCAAAAAAATTTGGGAGAGAATGCCGTCTTTGGCTCATTTGAGGCCGATTCGTCTGGGCCGATTTTTCCGGCATCATCGGTCCTTGCATTTTCGCACAAACAGGACCGTAATATTCTCTTTCCACGAGAAATTTGATATTTTCTGACATTTCCCGCCTGTCTGCATATTCCTACATGTCCAGCTATGTCACTCAAATGTCGCCCGTTGAGTCTGAATTTCGGCTTTTGCCAGTTCAAGCTGTTAACACCCCAACACTGGTTTTTTCCCCTCTTCTGTTGTTGTATGTGCATCCATGGTCTATTACTGCCTCTGATATGCCACTTTGAGAATGATAGAGTGCATGAACCATGTTTCTTTTGTAGAACAATCAACATCATGCGGATGTGGCGCCTTTTGCTTGTTCCAAGCCGCGTTACTCCTCGTTTCCCTCAATTTTTTTGTAGTGGACACTTACAGCTCTTTGCGGAACTTAGGGCGCGGCCCTTTTTTTTTTTTTTTTTTTGTAAGTTTTCGCGGGATTCCTGATTGTGAGCTCAATTCTCAACTGTTTTCCTTGAAAGTAGGCTCACTCGATTCGGATGGAAGACTTGGAGGGCACCTCGTGGCCTGATTTTTTCTAACTACCTCGAGATCATTTGGTGGGTCAAATTTGGGTGTTTTTGGCTGTACAAGAGCAGATTGGGTCTCACAGTACTAATAATGGTCGGATTAACCTATATTTTTGATGCGATGTACTTTGCCGTATTCCGGAGGGCATCTCATACCGGGATAGTGAATGTGACCTGTTCTTCCAATCTATCACACACTTTGGAGTGCAGGATATCAAGTGGATTTCCCTACAATCTATATATTTGAAGTATGCCCCATATTCACTATCCCGGTACGAGATGCCCTCCGGAATATGGCAAAGTACATCGTACCAAAAATATAGGTTAATCCGACCATTATTAGTACTGTGAGACCCAATCTGCTCTTGTACAGCCAAAAACACCCAAATTTGACCCACCAAATGATCTCGAGGTAGTTAGAAAAAATCAGGCCACGAGGTGCCCTCCGGGTTTTCCGTCCGAATCGAGTGAGCCTACGTTCAAGGGAAACAGTTGAGAATTGAGCTCACAATCAGGAATCCCGTGAAAACTTACAAAAAAAAAAAAACAGAAAAACGGCCGCGCCCTATGTTCCGCAAAGAGCTATAAGATGTAGTAGATGCTCCTCATAATTTTTCCTTGCAAAAATCGATCCAATTACATAAGTTGTCATGTGTGTTGAATTTTGTCCGAAATCTCCGTGCCTGACGAAATTTTACGCTTGTCACGGTCAATCTCCGGGGTTGACGAATTGATGAATATGTTCAAAATGTCACGCGTCACACCCCCTGCCGAATTGAATATAATTGTACAGTAGATGCCATGCAACCGATACAAGAATAGCAAATAGTCTCCCCTTTTCATGTGGAAACGTGATGAAAATGGCAAAAAGTTTATTTTTTGATCCCATCAAAAATCGTAAGGGACCATCCCCTGCGAATTTGCAGTGGGAGTTGAACGCACATACTCCCGAAAGATCCTGACTAGAATTGAGCTCGTAGCGAGTGTTCTAAGTAAAATATCGCAAAACAGAAAAAAAACGGCCCGCGCCTTATGTACCGCAAATTGCTGTAACAAATGAACCTATCCGTACTGTTCAAATTGACCTTATGTTTGTGTGCCCGGCCGGGAGTGCTTTTATCACAAGGCTTCCAGAGATTTTTCACGAAGGTTATTCGAAGGCTACATCCCAGGCCTCACCGAAAAATCTACCTTTACGAAGGATCATCCGACGCTCAGTTGAGGAAATTTTCAAGTATACGCCGTCTCATGAAATGATCTGGAGATCAATCCGGTCGGTGACACTGCAACGTCTATCGCGAGAATTCTCCTGGAAATGCCATACACAACACGTTTAGGGTGGGTGACTTCTGGTCCCACATTAATCCAGGACGTCGAATCCGTTAGGATCAAATTCTCTGGAAATGTCTTGGAGGTCTCTAGAGATTTCAATTATAACCCGATGAAAGTGGACAGGCGCGTAGAATCGATCAATTTGATGGATGGGCGCGTAGAATTGATGTAGAGTCCCTACAAGCTAGTAAATAGCGACATACTCGGTATTCCCAAAAGTAACCGGAAATTCGATCTTTGCACCCGTTTGCGGCAGTTTTTTATCATTGTTATGGATAAATATTTGGTCTATGATGCATTTGGGTCCGACCACGCCACTTGACCGTGAGTTGGAAGCCCTCATACTGCTTGCAATATTAAATTTACGAAATACTGATATTTTGCCTTTGTTGAATTTCCGGGTGGTATCTCTCCCAGTTTAAAGGTCTCTAAAATTGAAATTGACGTGTAAAAACATGCATGTATAAGAGTCTCGTGTAGCTCCTGGTCGCCTCCATGAATAAATTAAGGACGGTGAAAATCACCTGTTTACACGTAATTAAACCACGATTTAAACGGAGATTTTTTGGACATGAAAAGCACCATCGACAGTATCTTCCCCCTAGAGATGTTGAGGAACATCTGTTAGCCAATTCCACAGAGGAACTATCTACAATACTGGTGACATAGCCCACAGGGAGGCTGTTCCCAAAGTTCCGGTTACTTCTGAGAATACCGAGTACATCCCTCTCAAGACAGCCTTATGACCTCATTCATTCACCTCTGTGCTGCCAGAAAGAATTTTGTGGAGGTGTGGTGGCTCATTGAGTATCTTTTTTTTTTTCTTTTTTCTGGAGATTCAGTGCCCTTAGCGTACACAATGAATGGAAGGATATATTCGCAACGTTGGGAACCATCAACATCACCGTTCAGTCTCGGAACGTCCATGCTGTGAAACAAAAGGGCCAGAAAATTTTGAAAATTTTTCAGCATGTAGACTAAGGGGGAGATTGACCTACACATTTGTGCCGAGGTAAATCTGGGAGACATAATACATCCCCCCCCCCCCCCTCCCTCACATATAAAATGTTGTGTCTCCGTTCCAGTACTGCACGATATGACAAGCCGAGCGTCGGCACACAAAAGTGGACAGCCTTCTATGCGAGTCTACGCGAGCCCGGGTCAACCAACGAGAGCCCAGCCGACATCAGTTTCTACCCGATTCTCTGGGATCCCAAAAATGCCCGGATCCGAAAAGTTTACAGTTCGAGCCATTCCATCAAAGTAAAATATGAATATCCCTCATTTTTCAAGTACTTTCTCCATAAAGTCGATTTTCAAACTACGCCAAATATTTTTATCTTGGATATTGAAGTAGGTATGGTATGGTTCTTTTTGTGCACAGCAGCATTAAATTGCTGCACGTTCCTGTCACAATTTTGTTTGAAGGAATTCGGCCCAAAAATGAGCCCAGACGGTAATGACCATTTCTTTTTGCCGTCACTGTAGTCGCCTAGGCCATTCATAATTTATACTCTACTCAAATTCCCTTTGGAAGTCCTAGCTATTGTGGGGCTGAAATGTTGTTCTTCCGCCGAGGAACCAAGAAATCACTGCATTGAATCTATATAAAAAAAGACGTGGGTGTCTCAGGACTTTTTTTATTGGTTACAAGGGACTGGTCGGCCGATTCCCTTATTTGAATTAATACAGTCATAGCGGGCGGACACCATTGGAAAATTCTGATGCACTTGAGTTGGCGATTCTTTAGCATTGACAGTGGAGGAGCAGATAAATTATCAGAACAGCGAATAAATAACACTGCAGCACACGATCAGACGTGGAATGAAGTGTTGCTTCTTCACTCTTTGAGCCAGTCTCGCGCTGCGTGAAAATTAGGCCCGTCTGGGGCAAGATGCAAATGAAGATTTGGGGCCCATATTTTTGTTTGCTTGTCGTTGGATTCTGTCAAGTGCCGACAATGCCGATGTTCGCCGCAGCAGCCTTTGTTTCAACGCAGTGCCTGTCAAAGTTTATTGGAGGGGTGACGTAGTGCCGGCCATGCCGAATGTTGATTCCCTGCGGCCGGCAGACTCGGGAACCCCGACAATCACCGACGGGGAGCTGCCGGGCAGTACGGCATTAGCAGGAATCGAGCGGAGTTTGAAAAGGCTTCAGACAGACAGAATGCTTAATTTTACAAGCGGCTGCTCGGCCGCTTCGCGGCCTCACATCCCCTTCCTGAGGCCTCTGGTGCAGATGTTCGTTAAAAAGATGAATTTGAACAATAATTCACTGAGAGGAGAATCAATTGCGCCTTCCGCAGAAGTTACATTTCACAGTTCACGGAAGCAGTGACCGCCCAAGGCCCAAGGCCTTAACAAGGCCTTGGCCAAGCCTTAGAACATCACGTGTATATCATTATGTCATTTTATTTTTCCCATCTTTTCTTCTCCGTCGACGAGGGCATCTAGTCTCCGACTCAGACCATGGTGGAAAACCCGCAATGGGATTATTTTTGGCGCGGGGCCAAACAAAACTCATCTATGTACATGTCCTACTGAAAACACAATAATGGCTTAAATACAAGGCCATTGAAGCACCTGCTTAAAAAATGAATGGAAAACAGATTTGAATGGATACCTCGTTTTCCGGATAGCAAGGGCAATGGAGACAATCAGTTTTGAACCCCGTGCTTCACTATGGAACCCACCATCCAGTGCATTATAATGTCGGATTGAGAATATGTATGTGGATTCAATGCTGTCCCTGATTTCTTGGTTCCTCGGCGGATGAACAAAATTTCAGGCCCACAATAATTAGGACTCCCATAGGGAATTTGAGTAAAATATAAAGTATGAATGGCCTAGGCGACTAGATATTATAGAGATGTATGACATATCCAAGAAATGTGGCAATCAGGCCACTATTACCTGTGCTGCAGCTATCCGATCCAAATACAGAATTTTTTGAACAACATTTTCATTTAGATTGAAGATACAAAAACTAAGGAGAGGGAGACTGCGGATTCTCGGTGCGAGTCGAATGAGATATGCCCCAAGTGCGTCCGACAAAAATTGGAGCCGCGGCGGCCGTTCTGCCCAAAATGTCCCAAAACAGAAAATCAACGGCCGCGCCCAGGTCCCATTCAGTATCCCGGTATTTACTGCCCTCCGGAATACTCTGAAGTGCATCGTATCAAAAATCTAGGTCAATCCCGCCCTAAGTTCCGTAAAGAGCTGTAATACTCCGTGCACCAAAGTATGCTGCTGTATTGTTCATTCTCTGTAATTCGGTCATTTAGATTCTCGTCTAAAACCCTGCGGCACTACTTTAGAACTTACAAGGAGCTGGTCGGCCGCTTCGCGGCCTCCCATCCCCTTCCATGGAATTTATTCGTACCAAAACTTATTTTATTAGCCAGTGGGAGCAAGCCCTTTGTTTGCCTTGTAATGGGAGAGAAATACAGTGGCGGCCAAAAGAAATGAGCGAGGGTCGTTTGAGCTTGTTACAGCTAATGTCGGAACCTAGGGCGCGAACGAAAATTTCCGTTTTGGGAACTTTTTCGTTGCGCCGACCAATTCCCTCATAACTCCTTGAGTTTTGGTCCGACTACCTCGAAACCTATACCAATCTTTCAGAATAATTCGTCCGCAATTAGTGATGTAAAGGAAAACGCGAAAATGAATTTCATTTCTCTGTTTGGCACCGGGGGCTTTGTTTCTGTTGAACACCTCCTACGACGGTGGGCACTTGTTCAAACACACTGAATTTTTGGGGGGGAGAATTTACATGCATTATACAGAGGGTGATGTAGCCAGAATTGCGATTTTCTTCTCCATTGAGTCACTATTGGCTCGGAAGTAATCTTTCGATCAAAATTGTTAAACTCCCCATAACCTCTTCAATCTAAAACCAAATTCGAACCTGAAACTACACAGGACATAGCATTCGACGTCTCCTCCAGGCTATACGCTCGAATTGTCCTAGTTTTCTTGTCCTGGTTTTCTTGGAGGCGGTACATCCGACAGCTCAGATTCGGATATAGTTTTTCTATGCATTTTTTTGAACAATTCGAGCATATAGCCTGGGGGGGACGTCAAATGCGATGTCCTGTGTAGTTTCAGGTTCGAATTTGGTTTTAGATTGAAGAAGTTATGGGAAGTTCAACAATTTTGATCGAAAGATTACTTCCGAGCCAATAGTGACTCAATGGAGAAGAAAATCGTAATTCTGGCTACATCACCCTCTGTATAATGCATGTGAATCTTCCCTCCCAAAAATTCAGTGTGTTTGAACAAGTGCCCACCCTCGTAGGAGGTGTTCAACAGAAACAAAGCCCCCGGTGCCAAACAGAGAAATGAAATTCATTTTCGCGTTTTCCTTTACATCACTAATTGCGGACGAATTATTTTGGAAGATTGGTATAGGTTTCGAGGTAGTCGGACCAAAACTCAAGGAGTTATGAGGGAATCGGTCGGCGCAACGAAAAAGTTCCCAAACCGGAAATTTTTCGTTCGCGCCCTAGGTTCCGACATTAGCTGTAATGGGCCGAATGACTTCAAATAAGATGTAGGCATTAATATCAGACGTTTTCATGAGGATTTACACTGTTTGAATCATACCACATCTGTACAGTTTCATTGTAATACGCTAAATAAGCGACTTCTAAAAAATCGACTTCTTCAATTCATGAGATACCAAAAAATGGTGTACATAGGGGGAAAGTACTCGTAAATACGACCCCATTCATATATTACTCGACCTACTTTCATTGAGAATTGAGCTCACAATATGCATGCCAACTCGGCCTTTTTTGCCATTTTCCACTAGTCTCTCGTAGACAGACGCTCCAACAAAATGAAGCTCGTACCTCGCTTAATTTTCCACAGTAAATGGACCAAAAATGCTCAAAATGACCAACTTCCGGCCAGTCTTGTGAGCTCAATTCCCAATCAAGTCATATATGGATGGGGTCGTATTTACGATCACTTTCCCCCTATGCACGCCATTTTTTGGGATCCTATGAATCCATAGAGTTGATTTTTCAGAAAACGCTTGTTTATTCTATCCCGGTACAACCAGCCAGGTGCGATGTTGTTCAAATGGTGTAAATCTCTAGAGAATCAGTAGACGGTACTGCCTACATCTTATTTGGAGTGATTCAGCCAAGAAATGAGCTCAGACGAGTCGAAATGAGCGCGCTCATTTCTTTTGGCCGCCACTGTACGTCATTGTGGCGCCAGGGCAATGCCTGTCAGATTGCTGTGAGGTGACGGCAAGCCGCCGTCAACGGCTGTGGGCGGCGATGGTACGGAATGGTTCGGCCGGTTGTTTAGCACAGGTGCAGATCAAGCCTGGCAGTTGAACATCAACGCGGCACAGATAGACATCAGCGGAGTTTACAAAGCTTCGGACAGACGGACAGGCTTAATCTTATATAAAGAGGAAGATGGTGGGCTCTAAAGTATTGCAGGATGATTCTGTCAATAGTGCTCCGGGCACATTACTTACATGCCGGGCTGCTTCTCATCTCTGCCTCATTGTTATCTTAAATACTCCGGTATCATCTGAATCAGTGCCGGGGCATTCAAGTACTACAAGTCTTTTCATAATGAATTCTACGCACGGGCCGGAAACATCTCGGGAGTGTTCTCAAGATACTGCCGGAGAGTTCTTAATCCATCGGCAACATTCCACAGTCTCGTTCAGTTATTCTGGTTGTGTTCTGTCCGCACTACGTAGATTTTGATTTCCTGCTTCTCTAGGTCACCTCAAGCCG